>ML818408.1:104832-134490 GCA_009831015.1 Picea engelmannii | reverse complement strand
GTTACATATATATATGTTACATATATATATATGTATATATATATATATCTTAGGAGAAAACCAATTGAATTCTTGTTACTGGATTTAAAATTTGGAAACACCACCATTCCATTAGTGTCACATGTGCATCTTTGACAATAATTAACAACAACTTACAAGAAGAAGAAATGAAAAAATACAATTATCTTCTGAAATGCATGGAAAACATTCTACACATTAATATACAACATGGTATATCACCTTGATGTTGAAAGAAGTAAAAGAAATAATACAAGTAAAGTATTAAAAACATTTTATTTTCCTACATAAACTTACATGATTTCAATTGAAATTTCATGGTTTTCCAAGAGTAGATGCTATTAACTATTCATCCACATGCACTGAATATTCCCCAAAAAGTAATATTCCCAAAAAAGTTGGGATAAACAATCATTGATTTGGAAACCTAAAAAAAAAAACTATTGTATGCTCATGGAAAATGTTTATATTTAAGTGAAAAATATAAGTGTATGCATAGCTATAATAATAGATTATGCTACAATTTTTTTTTTCAATGAAAATATGAAAATTTGTAGCCTAAATTTGTTCAAAGCAAACAAAATATAGCCAAATTGGTGAAATTTCTCTTTCAAAAAAACATTGGATCAAAGAAATGAATGTAGCATTGACTGTCGCAAGAAATCTCCCAGAACATCTTGATTCCTCAACAACCCTCAACATCAGTTCATTCCAATATGTATAACATGTTTAGTAGTGCACTTGCACTCCAAAAAGGATTATTTCTATGCAGAAAGATTCTCAACATTATGATGAATGATAGGATGGTGGGTTGTGAAGGAAACCATGGCCAGTTTTTCATTTTTAGTCATAAAAAAACTATGTTGTGCAAAAAAACTCTTATTACAATTTCTTCTTTATCAACAGAATTTAATTTTCCTTACAAAAACTGAGCATAGTATGTATAAAGTATATATGAGTGGAAATATCAAATTCCACATTGCTTAAGTACATTGAAACCAATAAATTATAAACAAAATATCTTGCTAGCATATCTTTCAGATGAATATTTCTTGTAATTATCCTTTAGATAAACATAAAACACATTGTCCAAATAAGATATGAGACATTAGAGGAACATCATAATTCATTTATATTAAAAAGGAGATATACAGAGTATTAGGCTCAAAGCCTAGAATTATAAAAATTACAAAATATTTCTAAATCGCATCCTCATAAACAATACTTAAACTTAAAACGACTAACACATAATTATCTGAGTCTATTTAGACATCACCCATTTCCTCATCTTGGCTAATTATGTATTATTCCCAGAGGTAGATGAACTAACACCTCCAACTCCATTATTCTCCTCAACTTAGATTTTGGGACATTTTAAAACATGAAGATCATGTTTAATCCCCATTAAATCATTCATAATTATGTTCATTTTGTTCTCAACCATGAGCTGAAATTCCATCGTGGGTTGTTCATTCCTTGCATGAGCTTTAAGGTTTTTATCCCTTGCTTTAGGAGCACTCTTAACTAGATGAGTAGGAAATTCAAGAAATGTATCTACAATTGTTTTTGAAATAATTGGTGTTGCAGGAACAACAATTACATAATTTGTAACACTAGGAGAAGCTGCAGAAGTACTCCTAGTTGTCATGGAATATTTCTCCCGCAAACAGGTGAAATCTCCCTTGGATTATCAAACCCTTGTTACCAAGACAAAAAAGTACAAATGGTTGCTATATTGATTTCAGATCTAACTTATCTAGTTAAACGATGAGAAGAGAAGTTTGACATACCTTATTCTGGTGATTGTCCTTTGATGCTCCAAATATTGAGCTTGATTCCTAAGCTCCTTGATCCTACAAAGAAAAAAAAACAGATACATTTTTTCCACTCTATATAATTAACTAAACATATTTACCTATGAAGATTGAACTTCAATAGACAAGCAAATGCAACAATACACGTACTTGAAGGAAATAGGGAAAGTATATTAATTTGAGAACCAAAAGAAAGTATTTAGAATTTGAGTTTGAAGATGCAACAGTTCCTTCAGGTACTCCTCATCCACTCTATATAATTAACTAACCATATTTACCTATGAAGATTGAACGACAATAGACAAGTAGATGAAAAAGTAAATATACTTGAAGGAAATAGTCCAAGTATATTAATTTGAGAACTAAAAGCAAGTAATTACAATCTAAGTTTGAATATGCAGCCACTCCTTCAAGTGATCCTCATCCAACCCTTTGCATGACCAATATAAGATAAAAATAACGATGCTATTACTGATTTATTCCTCCTTTTCACCTTGGAAATCCCTCAATAGAGAGTCTTGAGAGGCACAAAAACCATAAAAAAATGAGGGGTGTGGTTGAGGATATGGCTCCTTGAGGCTTGGATCATATCCTAGGATGAATCCCAAGCATGAGGGTTGAACTCAACTAACCTCATCTTAAAGAGTTGGACCATAGAATAAGGTGGGGGAGATCCCGCCTTTATATCAACAAGAATGGAGCTCCTCCGAAGTGAGATACAAGGCACCACCCTAGAAATGGTGCTCCCCTATAGTGGTAGAGGGGGAACCATGTTTTCACCCACATTATGGACAAGGGGGTGTCACCCTTCATAATTGATAAAAAGAGGGTCGAATTTTCCAAGGTAAAAGTGTGTTTTGACCTAGAAATGATGGTTTTCCTCCTCCCATATGACTTAGGGGTCATGAAAAATTGTTTTAATGGTTTCAAGGGGAGGTGACACCTCACAAAGTGAATGACACACTTGGGAAGGCACATACAACACTTGTGACAGTGAATGCAACACTTATCGAGGTGCATACATCACTTTCTGACAGTTTGCGACACTTAGGGTACGTTACTCAAGTGTGACATTTTGATGTGTAACATATGCCCCCTAAAGTGTGAGGTTAGAAGAGAAATTGATGGTTGAAACACTTTATAAATTATTCAATGTAAGGGTGTTGGAACCAGAGAACCTCGCAGAAGATACAAACAAACATCAATCAATATACACATATGTTCCATTTCTGAGGCAGACATACCTATGCTCAGAATACAAGATGACTCAAAGCATGGCCTCCAACCAATACACTATGGATCCATGATAATAATGAATAAGGATATGGCCACCAAAGATACAATGTGGATCCATACCTCCATGACATGAACTAATCGCAGCAAAAAAAACACACAGTGGAGCTACAAAATGACAAAACATAGTCACAGATCAATACAACGTGGATCTATGTGACAACATATATATCAACATACTCAAATTATCTCCATCACATCCTGAGAAAAGAATATAACAAAGTGAACGCCCAACCTAGGGTCTTCATCTCGATCCTGATGCGATACAAATCTATCCATGTGAATAGATGTTTTGATGTCGAACATGGTAGAAACCACTTGATTACCGGTCATTGATGTAAACCATTAGAAAGTGCGAGGGAAATCACCATTTATTTCAATGACTCCCAAGTTACTCTAGTACATTCCAGCGAATGTGAATAAATGAGATGAGGTCAAACATTCATGGAATCATTTGATCATAGGTCAATGGTGTAAACCCACTATCTGAAGTGAGAAGGCATGCCATTGATGCATGCGGGTCCCAAGGTACTAACTAGTTTCTAAGTCTAATTCTCGGATAATGTGTTGAAGTCAACAGGAAAAAACTCGTCAAAGGAGGGCCTTGATGTATCCCCCATCATCGACCTAAAACTGACACAGGAAAGTGATGTGAGATGGTGAATCGAACGAGTATGGACTGACACAGTAAATGGAAACTGGTAATGCTGCAGATGGATGGTTTGAAGTGAAACTTCCCTTGAACATTGTGACGCACGACAAATGACTTGGAAGCATTGAATCAATGAGTACTAAAAACGTAATGTGATGAGAATAAGATCATTCTTCCACTGGAAAGAAAAAGTATAATGAATCATGGAATTGGTATGACTCAGAGACAAGCATATTACCCAACTGTAAGATGATATGCAAACAAGTACCATGTTCAAGGGAACAATAGCTTCCATAAGTGATAAAATACTTGACCCACTTCCTTCAATTTCCCCCCCATCTAGATAGATGATTACCTCTTTCTTTTTAACGAGATTGAGGAGGATAAAAAATGCTCAGTATAGATAATCCTTCGGATGAGTCCCTCAACATATGTATAACGAACCTATAGAAGGAGGGGTTCGGTCCTAGATGGGTCCTGGAGATTGGAATCACATAGGTCCTTCGATTCATAATTTTACGAGCGCAAAGAAGGTAAACCTGGTGGTTTTTCATGTTTATAGAGTCTGAAAAGAACTTAAAGATGACTCCAAGAGTGAATTTTTCATGAACTTAGTCTCCCAAGCCCCCAAAAAGTGTAAAACAATACAGGGGAGAACTCTTATAATAATGCTTGACTAGAGTGTTCATTTTTCGTAATTAGTCTCATGAGGCCAAAAAAGAGACAAGCCACCACTTGAAAGACACCCTTTCAAAATTGTTAACGAGTGTGAAAGGAATCAAGCTCACTCGTTGATATTTTGATGTTTAGGGAGTCTAAAAGAGCTTACATGTGACTCCAAAGAGTTTCTTTTTTGTATAGCTTTTATGAGTCTGAAAAAGAGATAAAAGTGTACTCGGTACTCTATTCTCATGTTTTAATGAGCACGAGAAAGAACAAAAACTGATCTCGGTAACCTATTCTCATGTATCTACAAGCACGAGAAAGAAAAAATACTAAGATCGTTCTAGAAAGGACTACTACGTTACGATGGGAACATTTCCCAAGCGAGGATCACTCATGAATATGATCGGATATGTGGTTGGAATAGGATTGTCAGAGTGAGGTCAAAAGTTTTGTACCGATCTCATATTGTATAGGTAACTAAAAATGCATTAGAAAGGCCATGTCAAGAGAATTAAAGTTGACAAAGGAGTTACATGGCAGTTCAATATATCATTTTGTTGGCGCACCTGTAAGTGTTCTCTGAAAAAGTCTAAGATGGATGGAATCGTCCATTAAAGAGTTCGAAGAACACTATAAATGGAAAGTCATAACATGATTGTTAGAATATTCCCCAAGTTTTTTGGTCGAATTTTGGAATGTTGAACAATAATTTGGTAGGGATGGCGGGCCAAAATTGGCCATGAAGGATGGGATCATTTGTTAAACGTGATAGATATGCCAGATCTAACGTAGCCAAGAACAATATTTTTTGGTTAGGCTGTTGATATTGGTGATTGTTAGATTATAAGTTTGATTTCTTATGCGGATTAATTCTTTTATTTTCTTCAATACTTTGATTCCATCTTAATACACTTCAACAATTTCAAATCATAATCAAATAGAAATAATTATGTAGATAAGTAAACATGCATATCAACAACACATATACCCTGGGGAAACCCTGTACAGAGAGAAAAACCCCAGCAAACAACATTCTTTTATTGCATTAATAATGTAAGATCTCTTACAAATATCCACCATGAATGTACTTCTCTCAAAGAGCTTGCCAAGATGACTTTGACCTGACAAAGACATACATGACCTTGTTGAAATACACCTTTGATATGATGCCTCTTTATCACTAATGTGCTCCTCTTTTACTTCACCCTCAACCTGCATATGAAAACTCTATTTCAAAATTGTGTTGCAAAACTGTATTGCAAAACTATGTTGCAGAACTGTGTTGAGGAGAGGGTTCAACCTCTTCTTATATAGGCTGTGAAGAGGGGAAGAGGAGAAGCTTGAAATAATAACCTGATTGCATGCATTAGTCATAACTCAGCTTCATACTTTAGTTCGAACTTAGAACTAGACTTGAGATTGGTTACAACTCAACATTACACTTTAGTTCGAACTTAGAACTAGACTTGAGACCGACATGCTTTAGTTCAAACTTAGAACTAGACTTAAGATTTTAGTTGCAACTCAACAGTACACTTTAGTTCTAAGATAGAACTAGACTCAAGACTTTAGTTGCAACTCAACATTACACTTTACTTCTAGACTCAATACTTTAGTTGCAACTCAACATTACACTTTAGTTCTAACATAGAACTAGACTCAAGACTTTAGTTACAACTCTTGACAAGGCAATTCGAAATTCTCTTCATGGTGGATAATGTTTACACGTGCCAATGCACTAGATCAATACAATTACATCATTTGCAATATTAGGAATATCGTTTGTTTCTAGGTCATAGGAATTTTACATTCAACCTAACTTTTTCTAGATACCTTGACTTTTGTTCATGCCTCACAAGGTTTGACTAGGCGCACAGAGGTTGTATGTTCCCCCTGACTTTTGCACTAGTTTGGCTATGCTCACAGAGGTTGTACGCTCCCCCTGGATTTTGCACTAGACTATCTATGCTAACAGAGTTTGTATGTTCCCCTTGACTTTGGCATTAGATTCACATAACATCTCATTTGTCCTGACTTTTGGTTTGAATCATAGAGGTTGTCTGTTCCCCCTGGATTTTGTCAATACCTCACAATACTGGTTGATTCTCCAAATATTCTTGGCTAGCCTCAGGATGGCCCATATGGCCTCTCATTGGAGAATGATTGTCGATGCTACAAAATTTAACATTGCCTCTCAGTGGGGGAGTCATTCTCAGCCACACCAAGCTTGCCTCTCAGCTGCACAAACTGTCTCAAGGTCAGAGGCTTGGTCAGGATATCAACTACCTTCTCTCTCGTGGCTATGTATTGTAACTTTACAGTTTTTCTCTGGACCAAGTCTCGGATGTAGTGGTACATCATGTCAATATGTTTTGACCTATCATGAAATATCGGGTTCTTTATCAATTTTATGCAACTTTGATTATCACAGTGAAACACCGTCGTCTCGATCTTGTCACCAAACAACCCAGAAACCAATTTTCTGAGTGATACTGCTTCCTTGCTAGCATCACTTGTTGCAATGTACTCAACCTCTATTGTACTCTGTGAAATGGATCCCTTCTTTTGGCTTGACCAAGAGATCATAGAGGATCCTAAACTGAAGCAGTATCTGGAAGTACTCTTCTGATGCACTGAGCTTCCTTCCCAGTCAGCATTTGCATACCCATGCAGAAATAAACCACCACTGGATGTATATCTCAGACTATAATTAATGGTCCCTCTGAGATATCTTAATATGTTCTTTTCTACCACCCATTGTCTCTGTCTCGGTTCAGTCATGAACTAACTCATTGCAATCACTGCATAGCATATATCTGGCCTAGTGTGGTTCATGTACACCAATGATCCAATCAACTGCCTATACATGGTGGGATCCACCAAATTTGAACTTGTATCAAAATCATGCATCTTCTTCAGGTTGGTAACCATTAGAGTAGACATGGATTTGCAATCCATCATACCAAACCTCTTTAGTACATCCACTGTGTATTTTCCTTGTGTCAGAAATATCTCACCCTGTCTTTACCACACTTCCAATCCTAGGAAGTAATGCATCAAGCCTAAGTATTTCATCTCGAATTATGAGGTTAGATCCCTCTTACACTAGGCTATTAGCCCTTCATCTCCTGTTAGAAAGAGATCATCAACATACAATATTAGTATAACAGGTTGGTTACCTCTTACCTTGAAGTATAGATTTGCATCAGCATCACTTTTCTGAAAGCCCAGGCTTTTAAGAAAGCCATCAATCCTATCATACCAAACTCTGGGATCCTTCTTAAGACCATACAAGGCCTTCCTTAGCTTGCATACATGAGTGCCTTGTTATGCAGTATAAAACCATCTGGTTGTTCTACAAATACCTCCTGTTCAATATTTCCATTCAAGAATGTTGTTTTTACATCCATCTGATGTAGCTTCCAACCAAGTACGGAAGCTAAATAAATAATAGCTTGAATGGAGGTATACTTGGCTACAGGAGAAAAATTCTCTTCGTAGTCGATTCCTTCTTTCTGAGTGAAGCCTCTAGCTACAAATATTGCTTTGAAATTTTCCACACTTCCATCAGCTGCATGTTTGATCTTATAGATCCATTTGGAAGAAATCACTGATTTGTCTTTTGGGCTTGGCACAATGTCCCAAACATTGTTCTTTATAATAGACCTGTATTCCTCAAGCATGGCATCCTTCCATACTTGTAATTTATTTTCTTCTTCAAATGAAGAAGTTTCTGCATCACTAATGTTGCTCATCAGTGAAACATATCCTCAAATCCTATGAGGCCTCTTCCTTTCCCTGAAAGTTCCTTTGGGAGCAGTTATCCTTTCTTCTTCCTGCATTATTTCTTTAAGCCACCCTGGCTTCCTTTTGGCTGGAGGTTCTTCAAGATTTATTTCTAACACTTCAGTGGGTTCTAGGGGCCCTTCAAGAGGTTCCTCCCTCTGATCATCTGACTCTTCATTTTTAGAAGAGGGTGAAGTTGGCTGAATTGCTTCTGAATCCTATTGAAGCTCTCTAGATTTCTTAAATGCGACTTCCTCATGGAAAGTCACATCTCTGATTACCTCTATTTTCCTCTGACCTGGTACATAAATCCTGTAAACTTTGGAGTTCTCATTGTACCCCACAAAAACCCCTTTCTTGCCTGAGGGTTCCATCTTTGTCCTCTTTTTCTTAGGGACATGAATATACATAGGACATCCAAATATCCTTAGATGCCCTACTTCAGGTTTGATCCCTGAGAAGAGTTCTTCAGGAGTCTTGTCCTTCAAAATATCATGTGGACACCTATTTTGAATATACATGGCAGTGGAGGTAGCTTCTGCCCATAAAGAATTGGCAGATCCTGGTCAAACATCATTGCTTTCGCTGCCTCACAAATAGTCTCGTTTTTCCTCTCAGCAACACCATTTTGTTGAGGGTTATATGGCACAATAAACTGTGTCTTGATTCCTACTAACTTGCAGAAATCCTCAAACTGAAGAGATTCAAACTCTCCTCCATTGTTTGTTCTAAGGATTCTGATGTGTTTCCCTATCTTCTTTTCAATAAAGGCTTTATACTCTTTGAATTTATCAAATTTGTCACTTTTATCTTTAAGAAAATATATCCAACATTTTCTTGAGTAATCATCCATAAAAATGACATAATAAAAACAACCATTGAGTGAGGGAGATGACATGGGGCCACATACATCAGAATGAACCAGATCTAAGATTCCCTGAGCTCTGTTGTCACTACTAGGAAATTATTTCTTTATATTTTTACCTAGCATGCATCCCTTACAAATTTCATTTTTACTAAGATAAATAAAGGGCATGCCACATACCATGTTCTATAGATCTGGAAGAGATTTGTAATGAATATGGCCAAGTCTTCTGTGCCACAACTCACTGGAGCTAGTCGAATCATGAGCCAATGCCTGAACTCACTGTCCTGACACGACGTACAGTCCTCCACTACGAGTTCGAATGGGTTCTGTTGTACTTAAGTGGCTACCTTTAGCCCATAGTAGTGCCTTCTTGTCCTCGAAGATCAACCAATATCCCTTGTCCTCAAGGGTTGCAACTGATAGTAGATTCTTCTTGAGCCCTGGTAGATATAATACTTCATCAACATGAAGTCTAGCCCCATATTCCAATATGAAGGAGATAGAGCCTACTCCCTCTATCTTGTAACATTTTTCATCCCCAAGATCAACCTGCTCTACAAAATATTATGTCTCTAAATATGAGAGGATGTCCTTGTACCCTGTCTTGTGCTTTGATGCACCACTGTCTACTAACCAAGTTTTTGGCCCCGTGGAAACTGAACTGGATAAAGCAGAAACAAAATAATATTCTTTCCTATTCTCTTTCTCATTAGAAGGACTTTTCTGATTTATTTTGGATTCATCATCCTCAACAGTTGAGGCATGATGTTTCCCTTTCCTAGGATGTTTCTTTCTAAACCAAAAATCTTTAGCAAAATGAGCCAACTTATTACAACTAAAGAATTTAATCTTAGATGTATCAATATTCTTTCCTTTGAATGTACCTTTGATGTTTGGCTTCCATTGAGAGCCTTTCTGGAAAGTGCCTTTCTTCTTTCCCTTGAATCTTGATGCTAAAGTTGAGTGCTCTTCTTTCGTTGGCTCGCTCCTAGTAGTTGTGCGACTCTCCTCCTCGAGGAAATCATGCCATAACCTCTCAAATTTGGGCTGAATCTCTCTCCCACTTACACTGGATAAGAAGGTCTCCCATGAAGAAGGACGACCATAAAAAATGGCCTGCACTATATCATCATCGTCCACTGTCACCCCTGTGACCAAAATATGATCTCTGATCTGAGCTATCCTGGAACAAAAAGATGCCACTGATTCGGATTTCTCCATCTTCAAATACTTAAGCTTGTGCTTAAGTGTCCTCTTCTGACTTGGAGATTGTTTCTCATATAGATTCACCAAGGTATCCATATAGTCCTTGACAGTCATCAACAAAGTCATTGCAGAAATTATACTATCTTTGACTGAGTCAAAGATGATTCGCTTGGCCTTTTATCGACTCTTCCTGAAATTCATTCTTCCTGCATTATTCATTGGTTCCTCCACCATTGTGGTCACATACTACTCAAGATCATGCTCTTGCAAGATATTTGTTATACGGAGCTTCCACCCATTAAAGTTGGTAGCTCCTTCGAGCTTATATTCGGCCCTGACTGAAATGGAGGATGCCATGGTCCTCACACTGGAAACTTAATCAAGCTCGCTTGGATCTATGTGTACTTGATGTTGCACTTCAACAAGTTTAACACACCCTAAGCTCTGATACCATGTTAGATTATGAGCTTGATTTATTATGCAGATTAATTATTTTATTTTCTTCAATACTTTGATTCCAGCTTAATACACTTCAACAATTTCTTCAATTTTATTTTATGTAGATACGTAAACATGCATATCAACAACGCATATACCCTGGGGAAGCCCTATACAGGGAGAAAACCCCCAGCAAACAATATTCCTTTATTGCATTGATAATGTAAGATCTCTTACAAATATCCACCATGAATGTACTTCTCTCAAAGAGCTTGCCAAGATGACTCTGACCTGAAAAATACTTACAATACCTTGCTGAAATACACCTTTGATATGCTGCCGCTTTATCACTAATGTGATCCTCTATTACTTCACCCTCAACCTACATATGAAAACTCTGTTTCAAAATTGTGTTGCAAAACTGTATTGCAAAATTGTGTTGCAGAACTGTGTTGAGGAGAGGGTTCGACCTCTTCTTATATAGGCTAAAGAGGGGAAGAGGAGAAGATTGAAATAGTAACCTGATTGCATGCATTAGTCATAACTCAACTTCATACTTTAGTTCAAACTTAGAACTAGACTTGAGATTGGTTACAACTCAGTATTACACTTTAGTTCGAACTTAGAACTAGAGTTGAGACTGACATGCTTTAGTTTGAACTTAGAACTAGACTTAAGACTTTAGTTGCAACTCAACATTACACTTTAGTTCTAAGATAGAACTAGACTCAAGAATTTAGTTGCAACTCAACATTACACTTTAGTTCTAGACTCAAGAATTTAGTTGCAACTCAACATTACTAAAGTAGAACTAGACTCAAGACTTTAGTTGCAACTCAACATTACACTTTAGTTCTAACATAGAACTAGACTCAAGACTTTAGTTACAACTCTTGACAAGGCAATTCAAAATTCTCTTCATGGTGGATAATGTTTACACGTGCCAACGCACTAGATCAATACAATTACATCATTTGCAATATTAGGAATATCGTTTGTTTCTAGGTCATAGGAATTTTACATTCAACCTAACTTTTTCTAGATACCTTTACTTTTGCTCATGGATCACAAGGTTTGACTAGGCTCACAGAGGTTGTATGTTCCCCCTGACTTTTGTACTAGTCTGTCTATGCTCACAGAGGTTGTACGTTCCCCCTGACTTTTACACTAGACTATCTATGCTCACAGAGGTTGTATGTTCCCCCTAAATTTTTCATTAGACTCACATAGCATCTCATTCATCCTGACTTTTGGTTTGACTCACAGAGGTTGTCTATTCCCCCTAGCTTTTGTCAATACCTCACAAGGCTGGTTGATTCTCCAAATCTCCCTGGCTAGCCTCAAGGTGGCCCATATGGCCTCTCATTGGAGAATGACTATCGATGCTGCCAAATTTAACAGTGATAACCATATTGTGTGGGAACACCAGTAGGACCATATCCAGGTTTCGGTGAGATGGAAAAGCTATATGGTCCTTCCTAAGGTGGTTTCCCAGGCTATCCACCCATGTAAGGTGGTTGTCCTATTTGTCCATCCATGTACTGTGATGGAGCGGATGTACCTCATACATACTTAAATTGACCTTATTTTCCCCCGATGTGACATGGTTGGCCTGATGGACCTCCTATATATTGTTATTGAAGGGATTGTTACATTGGAAACGTGGGGTTTACGGGTTGATAGGGAATAGTTCCTTGTGGAGGAATGCCTATCGGATTGGGTTGAGCCTACAAAGGATTCGTAACTTCTAGATATGGATGTTCAAGATGTAGGTTAGTGTTAGTGTGGATAGAAGGACTCACATGAGTAATTTCCCCCCATGATTGTTGATGTTTCAACCATGTAGGTTTCCCCCCACTAAAACGTTTCACAACAACTGAAGGTTTCCCCCCAGCTGAAGGTTCTACTCCCATTGAAGATTGAACTCCAATGTAGGGAGTAATAATATGTGATGTGTGATATGGAGGCTTAGTAACTTGTGTAACTGTGGTTGTGTGAATGACTTAACTTCTGGCCATTCGATCGATGGGATGAACAAGTATGGCACTTGGTGTGTGCATGTGGGGAAAAAAGGAGGCATGAATATGACCTAACTCATGTGCGAAGGGAGATGTATGCACAATTGGTCGAGTCGCGGTTACCCGGGTCATCGGTTTTTTTGGTAAAGAAGAATCACCAACAGTATCAACTACGGGAGTTGTGGAAAAATATGAATTTCAAGTCCTTCAGGAAAACAAAAAATTGTTGGGTTTATGCCAAAAGATGGTGTAGTGGTTGAATCAGGCGGTAAATAGTAAGAAGAAAAGGCTTCAGAATATCTCGTAGGTGGTGGATCAGTGAGTGGTAGGATAAGTGGATCATTAAAAAAAGGATTCACATAAGATGCAAGGATTTCTACGAAGGTCTTGATCGGTTCTTCAACGTGTTGGCCACTTCTAGGAGTGATGCTCCTAGTTTCAGAAGTGTGATATGTGATCATTACTTTGTAAGAAATGTTGTGTTGAGGTTCTTAAATGTCAGGCTCCATACCTTGTATATTGTGAAATATTCGATCCTAAGTCCACTTACAAAAGTAAAAGAAACACAATCCTATGAAAACTAAAATCAATCAACCAAGAAAGAGTAGGCTCAAGGATTTTTCGAAGACAGGATATCAAGCTGCCAACGAAGAAATGAGAAGTAGTTACCCCGACCTCCATGTAACAACCCTTCTCAGTGCAAGAAACCCTCATTTTCATGGGATCACCCTCCAAGGGTACTGAGAGTGTGATACGATGTATTCCCCAGGTACTGTGGGAATCTCCCCATTGTCACCTCTGTAGATACCTAGTGTAATGTACCTCAAAATTTACATAATAAAAAGAAAAAATTAATTGGTAACTTTGAGTTGGTTCTATGTCTTTAAAGCTTTTCAGTCATTCGTCAACCATAATGTACAACAATCTTATTGCCTTTTACTCCTCTATCCTATTTTAACATAAAGTCACCGCTTCCTATTTCGGTATTGAGTTATATACGAACATAGGTTCATAGCTAGGGATATCCTATTTCATTGCAACTTGTTATTATCTACTATTTCGTTTCCAAAACCACTTTATGATATGGAGATGTAACTACTTAGAGTCACTATCATACAAATGTGAGGGTTATAGATGTAAGGCCTTATGATGCTCATTCCGATATATATATCATTATAAGATCTACATGGAGAGGTTAAAATTATTTGTAAACAAAATTTATTTGGGTATAAAATCGGGCATTAAACTTGCACCTTGAATATAAAGCACACAGAGGTTAACTTGTGAAGGTTATGGTTATGATCGTGCTAACACAACTACTCGTTAGGTAACGACAAGGGCTATCCGCCTCGGATGGTTAATGCAAAGGTAGTTGGGTTCAACATATAATGGTGTAGTAAGTCAGCCATCCGATTACCTCGCCATTAATACTCAGAGCAACCGAAACATGTTGGAACCCTCGTGCCTTAAAGGCCTGTCTGCAATATTTAAAGCACCTGGGATATGTCTATTCGATTCAGATCTTGACTGGCGTGCCCCAATGAGATGTTGACACTTACCCTATATTCACATGGTCCAAGTAAGAATACCCCATCCCGTTTACTCCATGCGAAAGGTTACTCCCGCACTTTCACTTTCATTCTGGTTTTGGTTTGGTGAAGGAGGAAGAACTGTCTTAGTCCATTTTTCGTTTGCATTCTGGTTTTGGTTTAGTAAAGGAGGGAACATCTCAGAACATTCTTTTGTTTGGATTTAGCATTGTGGACATGAGTTTATGATTCAGCCCCTATGCCATATGGGTGAATATCTTGGGTGGAACTTCTCGACGACAGCTCTATGTGGGGTGAGTTTACCCTTGACTGTTCTTTTACTTACACATTCGGATATTTTTGTCTTGTTAGGTAGGTCTCTGCATGGTCCTGGTCCCGGTCAGTTCTTCAGTAGAATTCTTCGAGGTTATTGTGAAAGGGTAGGTGTTACCCTAGCCAGGTCTAGGTTCTTCATGGTTTAACCCCTTTCTCTGTACTAGTCTTCCTGTCGAGGCCGAGCTATTCTCCTTTCTTGGAGGAAATTACTATGATGTCTGTTAGAAATGTGCATTCAAAATATGCTATTTTTTTTTCTTGAACTTTTATTAATGGCCTGGTTTCCCAGTCGATTTGTCTTAGATGACATAATTTCATGTCCGGGTTTTCCCTTGGGTGGATAACAGACCTTTCGGCATGCTATTGAACTTGAGAGAACTTCTGTGTTTTAAATCACTAGTGTCATTATATTGATTAGGAGCGACGTTCTCATGGTCAGAGGCATTTGATCCTTCCTATTCATATTTGAAGTGTCACATTAATTTTATGTTTACTATTACTTTATGGTCGTTATACGCAAATTCATTTTCTGCAGTGTTTTTTATTAAGACTGGTATTCATTGCTAATGATGGGCCCCTTGATGTGTGAGGGTACCCATCAGGGAGACACAAAATCCTCCTCCCCTTTCGGTCTAGGAGGCGTACGGGATAGCGCGATGGCAGAAGGAAAGAACACCTTTATAGTTAAGTATTCACCGGCCCACTTTCTAATTTTATTATGTTTTGTGATTTAATCATCTTTTTCCGTTGGATACATTATAATGCTTCACATTATTTTGTGTAGGTGCGGTCGTGTTGAAGCATGTGGATTTCGTCTTCACTCCTTCAAGCGGTATTTGGGTTCCAACATAGTGCCCTTCTGTCTATTTCGAGTTTACATGCACCGATGGTCAAGTCTTTGTCGCATCCCTAATGTTTGAAGATTTTTAGCTCCAAGTTCTGTATTCAGTTGATACAGGGTACGCCCTGATTTTGTATAAACATTCTGGTACGAAGAAATTATTACGCCAAGCTTGTGCCTGGTTGGACTTGTGATATTTAGACAGTCGTTCTATTTAAGTAATATGATCATTATGCTTTGAGTATTATTTCTTTGTGTAATGGATTTCAATTTGTCACTTTTCGTGTTTAATATTTTTCCTCGGTATCTACAAAAAGCGATTTTTTATTACAGATTTGAATTCTCTAGTTATTTTTCCAGAATTGAATCTCACTGTTGATTACAGGGTCCCTTCTCCAAAAAAAATGATTTGGCTAAGCGCAAAGTAGTATGCCGAAAACTAGCATAATAACAACTGCGCCTAAGGGTTTTGTTTTCCACCGGGATCGGGTGATGACTTTCAGATTTCGTTTAAGCATCGCAAATTTGCATTATGATATAACACTAGTTTTTGGTAGGAGTTGAATGTGAGTCTTATTCCACCATTTGTAAATTTGACTTAGGAACTAGCTGTATGCAATGGTTTCGTGTAAAGTCTGTGGGATTCCATCTAGATTTTGGGGTTTCTCATATATAAATCGACAGGAAAAATGTTTGTCCATTTGAGATTATAAAAGATCGGGACTTCCAGAAATTTGGGTTTATTTCCTTTCATGTGATTTTCTTACTCCTTTATTCTAAATACCCTATAGCATTGTACCTATGACAAAGGTTATACTATAGATGTGCCTTTAAACCATAGAGTCATTACTAAAGTACCCTCACTACCATGTTGATGTACATATACTTAATTTTCTGTAGTGGGGTTTTGGTAAGTTTCTGAATTATATTCCTATGTAAATGTTTATATGTATATCTGTCTAATTTTTTCTGGATACCTTAGTAATCAGTTTACTCCAGGATCATATTATATCATATAGAACGCTCATTATATATATACATAAATGTTCATGATATATTTATACAGGTCGATATACATATTGATTAATACCTATGTGATAAAGAGTGTATTTACTTTGAATCTGGACTGGTATTCTCATTAGAGGAGGCTCCTTGTATACTATAAGCATCTACAGGAAATGAAATCCACCACAGATATTGGTGTGCGTGGCTTCAAGTATTTATGCAAACAATTTTATTTTCATTTTACGTAACGGAACTAAGAAGATAACTGTAGTCTCTAATCCATTCTATTATGGGATTAGTAACTACTACATAATTCATTTTGTTGTTTGGTATGTTCCAAGATCTTAGTAATTACTCAGCATCACATCTAAATAAATGAGTCCATTTCTAGCCAACGACTATGAAGTAAAATATAGATCTTTCCACCACAACATTCAACCAGAAATTCATACATAGAAGTAAACAGATTGCAATACATGACATTTGACTAGGATAAGGTAGAATTACATATCTGAACCAAATTTGTGGGAAGACAAAGGGAACAACCACGTTCCTCCCAACCGTAGAACAAGGAAGCCAATCTACTTGCCCGATTCACCCCCTAGATTGACCATGAGTCCATCAGGGAGAATTGGAATCTCCTCTCCATGAATGTCCTTCAATTCCAACAATATACCTCTTACCTCACACTCACACGGTAGTTCTCATAACATCAAGAAACAAAGAAAAATTCATAGTCTTCCTTCCCAACATACTTGGTAGCGTCCTGCCTCCTCACATATGCTATTTATTAATTTGCCTAGGACTTTTTTCCTTCCCTTGGGAATTTTCACAGCTTTCTAAATCCCTAATTTTCAGGGGCTGCCAATGGCCAAATCACTGATTTGCCACTTGTAACAATCAGCCTAGAGTTAATTCCAATGTGTTCCCCACTCATGGAGTCATGGTCAGCTAAATTTAACATGGTTGTTCCATTTGTCCTCCTGCAATCAATATAAAATATTTTGTTTTCATACAAGTTTCATAGTCAAATAGTTGGGTCAAATCAGGTCTCTGCCCAACAGTCATAATAATTAATTACAATCATCAAATTCAAAATTCGGAATTGCCATAAATGGCAAAAATTTTCCAAATTCGGATTTACTAAAAACAGAATGAATTTTCAGCAGATTTAAATTTTAAAAATATATTTTCTTTTTGGGACGTCACATCGTTTCCCGCTTCAGTAAAACACTGTCCTCAGTGTTCGTTCCTTTCTTGGAATAGGATTGGATGATATTTCCACAAATATCCCTCCAACTCCCGAGTGGCCTCCTCAGGACTAAAGTGCTTCCATTACACCTTTACCTGAGTGACGGTTCTGTTCCGAAGTGTTATTTCTCTTCGATCCAGAATGCGCAGGGGTTCCACCTGGAACTCGCCTTCGGGTTCCACCTGCACCAAGTTCCAATCAATCATATGAGTAGGGTCATGAATATACTTTTTCAACAAGGAAATATGAAAAACATTATGAATTTTCAGATTAGCCGGGAGTGCAAGTTGGTATGCTACAGGTCCAATTCGAGCTAGTATCTCGAAGGGTCCACAAAACCTGGGTGCCAGCTTCGCACAGTTGCCTAACTTCAATGAGATTCTTTAGGCTTTGACCTTTAAATAAACATGGTCTCCCACTTGGAATTCCAAGTGTCTTCTTTTCTGATCTGCATAGCTTTTCTGTCTATCCTGTGCTTCTTTCAAATTCTGTTGTACCTTCCTTACCGTGTTTTCAATTTCTTGGAGCATCTCTGGTCCCACCATGAGTCTGTCAACCGGTTTATCCCAGCTAATTGGAGTCGTACATTTTCTGTCGTACAATATTTCTAAAGGGCTCAATTTAGCTGAAGTCTGGTATCCATTGTTATATGCAAATTCTACCAAGTGTAGATAGTCTTCCCACTTGTTCGGTTTTGTTCTTATGTACATGCGGAGCATATCCTCCACGATTTGGTTTGTCCTTTCAGTTTATCCATCCGTTTGTGGGTGATAACTCGTACTGAAATTCAAGTTAGTATTTAGCCCTGCAAACAATTCTTTCCAAAAGGCGGATGTGAATTTTACGTGTCTATCTGAAATCACCAATTTAGGAATACCATGCAGTCTAAAAATTTCTTTCATGAATATTTCAACAATGTTTATAGCTTTAAAAGTAGACTTTACATTAATAAAGTGTGCAGACTTACTGAGTTTATCGATTACCACCATAATAGAATCGTTATGTTTCTGAGTTTTAGGCAAACCTGTTACAAAATCCAGCGATATGGTCTCCCACTTCCATTTTGGTACGGGTAATGGTTGTAATAGGTCGGCTGGATGTTGGTGTTCGACCTTAACCTGCTGACAATCTTGGCACCTAGCCAAGTATTCTGTTGTTTCGCCCTTCATATTAGGCCAATAAAATAGTTTCCTAAGTGATGTTATCATTTTCTGGTAACCTGGGTGGCCATAATACGGTTTCTTATGCACTTCGTCCAAAATTGTTAATTTTAACCCTGTTGAATTTGGTATGTAAAGTTTGTTTTTAAATCGTAGCAGTCCCTTCTCATCGATACTTAGATCTGGTTTCTCTAAGTTCGCGGTATTGTTCGGTATTTCTATCATTATTTTAGTATAGTTTTTGTCATCAATACCTACCGTCCTTATTCTTTCTTCCAGATCACTTTCTGCCCTGCTAACATTCATCTCAAATAACCCATGGATTCTTCTACTTAAAGCGTCTGCTACTTTATTTTCCTTGCCCTTGATATGTCTGACCTCGAAGTTGAATTCACTCAAGAAGGATAACCACCTTGCTTGCCTTGCGTTAAGATCTGGTTGGTTAAACAAATATTTCACCCCGCTATTGTCCATTAATAATAGGAATCTTCTGCCCATTATGTAGTGTCACCACATCTTTAAGGCGTGTATTACTGCTGCTAATTCTAAGTCATGAGTGACATAATTTCTCTCGTGTTCCTTCAATTTCCGGTACTCATAACAAATAACGCGTCCTTTCTGGGTTAGGACACCACCTAGTCCTTCTTTACTTGCATCAACACATACGGTGAAGTATTTATCTGGGCCTGCTACTTTTAATATGGGTGTCATTGTCAATAACTCCTTTAGTTTGTTGAAGCTGTCTTGACATTTCTCTAACCAGTTAAACATGGTTTCTTTCTTTTGTAATGATGTGATAGGGTAGGCTATCTTGGAAAACCCTTCTATAAACCTGCGGTAATATCCGGTGATTCCCATGAATGACCGTATATCCGCTACATCTTTAGGTACTGGCCATTCCCTAATGGATTTCGTCTTTTTCGCGTCTACGACAATGCCCTCTATTGAAATTACATGTCCAAGATATGTATTTCTTTCTGATAGAAGTCACACTTGTCGAAATTGGCATATAGTTTGTGCTTCCTTAATGTTTGCAACACTATTCTTAATTGTTCCTCATGTTCCTCCTTCGTCTTTGAATAGACTAGGATATCGTCGATGAATACTACCATGAACTTGTCCAAGTACTCACTGAAAATACTGTTCATTAGGAACATAAATGTGGTTGGGGCGTTAGTGAGTCCGAAAGGTATGAACACAAACTCGTAGTGTCCATATCTTTTCTGAAATGTTGTTTTGTTTATTTCCTCGTCTTTTATCCGAACTTGATGATAACCGGATCGTAAATCCAATTTTGAAAAGATATTGGCCCCCCTTACTTGATCGAACAAATCATTTATCCTTGGTAAGGGATATTTATTCTTAATGGTCATTTTGTTCAGTTGTCTATAATCGATACATAATATTAGAGTACTATCCTTCTTTTTCACAAAGAGGACTGTGCTCCCCAAGGTGAGACACTCGGTCTGATGTACTCTTTGTTCAACAATTCCTGTAATTGTATTTTTAATTATGTCAGTTCTGGTAGACTCATCCGGTAAGGCGCCTTTGAGATAGGGGCAGAATCGGGTAACAGATCTATGGAGAAGTCTATTTCCCTTCTAGGGGGTAATTCTGGTATCTCATCCACAAACATGTCTCTGAAATCACGTAGGACAACAAAGTCTTCTAGTTTTGGCTTATCATCTTTTCCTAGCAGATTCGTTACCTGGATGGCATAAACTTGACATCCCTTCCTCAAACATTTCTTGAGTTGCATTGCTGAAACTTGTCTGACTGATACCAGTTTTGGTATACCTTGGGTTGTTCTAACAGTGCCAAAATCATCCTTATAGCTAAGTATCTTTGTATAGGAATCTAGTATTTATTTGTGTTGTTCCAACCAATCCATCCCGATAATCATGTCGTAAGATCCTAGTGGTAGGATGTTTAGATGGGTCTTTATATTTTGACCGTCTAAGGTGAACTCAAAATCCGGAACAAACTTAACTACCTTTCTTTTATTACCAGTATCTAATTGTACAAGCCATGATTTTGCATGCTTCAGTTTCTTAAGTTTGTTTGATTCTACCACATTAGGTGTAATATAACTTAACGTAGATCCAGGGTCAATTAAAACAGAAATTTGAGTGTCATTGATTTTACCTTCAATTTCTACCACTGAGGAATGGTGGTCAGCTTGTTGACCATCTATGGTTGCATTTATCTGATGTAGGCTTCTGCCCACATCTCCCACTGTCGAGGCTTCCTGCAGATTATGAACAGTAGTTCTGTTTGTTGAACTCAAACTCGGATAGTTCCTCCTTAGATGAGGCTCTCCACATTCTCAACACTTTAATGGCTCATGGGGGTTGTCTCCAAACTTCTTCATCCCCAGGTTCACTGGTTTACCACTGCCTTGCGTATTTGTATGGTTGGACTGAAAATCCTTTCTCGGAAAACTTTTTGCTGTATTCCGATAAGGAGTTGGCTGGTACCCCTTCTTCCGCTGGTTCATTCGCTCTTGTTTCTTATCCTTCCATGCTTTAGGAAACTCTACCCACTATTTATACCGATTGTAGCACATTCGTGCCTTCCTGAATACTTCTCTCAAGGATTTGGGGTTGTCAAAATCAATTCTGTCCTTGTAGGATTATGGTAGACAGCTTAGAAATCGCTGAATTTTTACTTTATCCTCACGAATGTACGGTATGAACCTTAGCAGCTTCAAAAATTCATTTATAAGGTCCTCCATTGCCATCTATCCAAGTCATAACTCATAGAACTCTTTTGTCTTCCTTTCATAGTAACTTTCTGAAAGGTATTGTTTCTTGAAATACTTTTTAAAGTCAGGCCATTCCAACTGTTTTTCCTTTAGGCCCTTGGCCAATTTCAGGTCCTGCCACGAAATGCTAGCCTTCCCTTTCAGATTGTAGATGGCCATTCTGACCTTCATGTTGCTGGAATAGTTGTAGATATGGAAGTATTTTTTGATGTCCAACAACCATGCTTCAGCTTCCTCTCCCATCTTGGATTCTCCATCAAAGGTAGCTGGTTTAATCTTTTTAAATTCTCCTTCGAGTTGGTCTACTTGTTTTCTTTTTTTGTCAGATTTAGATTTTTCTTCATCTGAAGGTGTTCCTTCCGACGAACTATTTCCTTTTTCTGTTTTCGACCCTGAGTTCTTGGAGGCCCTTTTGCTGACTTCTTCCTCGTGGTTATCGTCTTTTGGGATTTTCTTGGTCACTATACAGCGTAGCAGGACTTCATTTATCTCTTGCTGTTCCTGTTGTGCCTTTTTCAATTTTTCATTGTCTGCTTTGAAAATATGTAATTCAACAATAAGGTTCCTCATTGTTTCTAACACTTCCGTGGGTGAAATTTCGTCACTGTTTTATCTTGGATCTCCAGGGGGTCCTTGCTGTGGGTTTTCTTCCATCCTGACTTCTGCATCCTCCTGAGATGCCATAATGAACACAAAACAAAAATAACTTTATGTTTGTAACCATACGACTTTTATTAGTTTTACATAAATCAGAATATATATATATATATACTAAGCAACTATTGTGGCCCTGTTCAGGTCCAATGTTGTAACCTTTTTGCTCTGATACCATATGTAATGTACCTCAAAATTTACATAATAATAACAAAAAAATTAATTGGGAACTTTGAGTTGGTTGTATGTCTTTAAATCTTTTCAGTCATTCGTCAACCATAAGGTACAACAGTCTTATTGCCTTTTACTCCTCTATCCTATTTTAACATAAAGTCGTCACTTCCTATTTCGGTATTGAGTTATATACGAACATAGGTTCATAGCTAGGGATATCCTATTTCATTGCAACTTGTTATTATCTATTGTTTCGTTTCCAAAACCACTTTATGATATGGAGAAGTAACTACTTAGAGTCACTATCATACGAATGCGAGGGTTATATATGTAAGGCCTTATGATGCTCATTCTGATATATATATCATTATAAGATCTACATGGAGAGGTTAACATTATTCAGAAACAAAATTTATTTGGGTATAAAATCAGGCATTAAACTTGCACCTTGAACATAAAGTGCGCATAGGTTAACTTGTGAAGGTTATGGTTATGATCGTGCTAACACAACTACTCATTAGGTAACGACAAGGGATATCCGCCTCAGATGGTTAATGCAAAGGTAGTTGGGTTCAACATATAATGGTGTAGTAATTCAGCCTTCCAGTTACCTCGCCATTAATACTCATAGAAACTGATACAGGTTGGAACCCTCCTGCCTTAAAGGTCTATCTGCAATATTTAAATCGCCTGGGATATGTCTATTCGATTCAGATCTCGACTAGTGTGCCCCAATGAGATTTCGACACTTACCCTATATTCGCATGGTCTAAGTACGAAGACCCCATCCCCTTTACTCCATGCGAAAGGTTACTCCTGCACTTTCACTTTCATTATGGTTTTGGTTTGGTGAAGGGGGAAGTACCGTCTTAATCCATTTTTTGTTTGCATTCTGGTTTTGGTTTAGTGAAGGAGAAGGGAACGTCTTAGACCATTATTTTGTTTGGGTTTATCATCGTGGACATGAGTTTATGATTCGGCCCCTATGCCAGATCGGTGAAGATATTTGGTGGAACTTCTCGACGACAGCTCTACGCAGGGTAAGTTTACCCTTGACTATTCTTTTACTTACGCATTCAGATCTTTCTGTCTTGTTAGGTAGGTCTCTGCATGCTCCTGGTCCTTGTCAGTTCTTCGGTAGCATTCTTCGAGGTTATTGTGAAAGGGTAGGTGTTACCCTAGCCAAGTCTAGGTTCTTCATGGTTTAACCCGTTTCTCTGTACTAGTCTTCCTGTCGAGGTTGAGCTATTCTCCTTTCTTGGAGGAACTTACTACGATGTCTATTAGAAATGTGCATTTGGAATATGCTATTTTTTTTTGCTTGAACTTTTATTAATGGCCTGGTTTCCCAATCGATTTGTCTTAGATGACAGAATTTCATGTCCGGGTTTTCCCTTACTTGGGTGCGTAATAGACCTTTCAGCATGTTGTTGAACTTGAGAGAACTTCTGTGTCTTAAATCGCTAGTGTCATTATATTTATTAGGAGCGACGTTCTCATGGCCGGAGGCATTTAATCCTTCCTTTTCATATTTGAAGTGTGACACTAATTTTATGTTTACTATTACTTTATGGTCGTTATATGCAAATTCATTTTTTGCGGTGTTTTTGATTAAGACTGGTATTCATTGCTAATGATGGGCCCCTTGATGTGCGAGGGTACCCATCAGGGAGACACAAACTCCTCCTCACCTTTCGGTCTGGGAGGCGTACAGGATAGCGTGATGGAAGAAGGTAAGAACACCTTTACAGTTAAGTATTCATCGATCCACTTTCTAATTTTATTCTGTTATGTGATTTAATGATATTTTTTCATTGGATACATTATAATGCTTCACATTATTTTTTGTAGGTGCGGTCGCGCCAAAGCATGGAGATGCCCTCTTCACTCCTTCAAGAGGTATTCAGGTTCCAACACAGTGCCCTTCCGTCTATTTTGAGTTTACATGCACCGATGGTCAAGGCTTTGTCCCATCCCTAATGTTTGAAGATTTTTAGCTCCAAGTTCTGTATTGAATTGATACAGGGTATGCCTTGATTTTGTATAAACATTCTGGTACGAAGAAAATATTACGCCAATCTTGCACCTAGTTGGACTTGTGATATTCAGACAATCGTTCTATTTAAGTAATATGATCATTATGCTTTGAGTATTATTTCATTGTGTAATGGATTTCAATTTGTCACTTTTCGTGTTTAATATTTTTCCTTGGTATCTCCGAAAAATGATTTGTTATTACAGATTTGAATTCTCTAGTTATTTTTTCAGAATTGAATCTCACTGTTGATTACACGGTCCCTTCTCCAAAAAAAATGATTCGGCTAAGTGTAGTAGTATGCCTAAAACTAGCATAATAATAGCTACGCCTAAGGGTTTTGTTTTCCACCGGGATCGGGTGATAACTTCCAGATTTCGTTTAAGCATCACAAACTTGCATTCTGATATAACACTAGTTTTTGGTAGGAGTTGAACATGAGTCTTATTCCACCATTTGTAAATTTGACTTACGAACCAGTTGTATGCAATGGTTTCATGTAAAGTCTATGGGATTTCGTCTAGATTTTGGGGTTTCTCATATATAAATCGACAGGAAAAATGTTTGTCCATTTGAGATTATAAAAGATCGAGACTTACAGAAATTCGGGTTTATTTCCTTTCATGTGATTTTCTTACTCCTTTATTCTAGATACCCTGTAGCATTGTACCTATGACAACGGTTATACTATAGATGTGCCTTTAAACCACATAGTCATTACTAAAGTACCCTCACTACCATGTTGATGTACATATACTTAATTTTCTGTAGTGGGGTTTTGGTAAGTTTCTGAATTATATTCCTATGTAAATGTTTATATGTATATCTATCTAGTTTTTTCAGGATACCTTAGTAATCAATTTACTCCAATGTCATATTATATCATACATAACGCTCATTATATATATACATAAATATTCATGATATATTTATACATGTCGATATACATATCGATTAATACCTCTGTGATAAAGAGTGTATTTACTTTGAATCTGGATTGGTATTCTCATTAGAGGAGGCTCCTTGTATACTATAAGCATCTATAGGAAATGAAATCCGCCACATCTATTGGTGTGTGTGGCTTCAAGTATTTATGCAAACAATTTTATTTTCATTTTACGTAACAGAACTAAGAAGATAGATGTAGTCTGTAATCCATTCTATTATGGGATTAGTAACTACTACATAATTCGTTTTGTTGTTTGGTACATTCCAAGATCTTAGTAATTACTCAGTATCACATCTAAATAAATGAGTCCATTTCTAGCCAACGAATATGAAGTAAAATGATAGATCTTTCCACTACAACATTCAACCAGAAACTCATACATAGAAGTAAACAGATTGCAATACATGACATTTGACTAGTATAAGGTAGAGTTACATATCTGAACCAAATTTGTGGGAAGACAAAGGGAACAACCATGTTCCTCCCAACCGTAGAACAGGGCAACCAATCTACTTGCCCGATTCACCCCCTAGCCTAACCACGAGTCCATGAGGGCGAATTGGAATCTCCTCTCCAGGAATGTCCTTCAATTCTAGCAGTATCCCTCTTTCCTCACACTCACACGGTAGTGCTCATAACAACAAGAAAAAGAGAAAAATTCATAGTCTTCCTTCCCATCATACTTGGCAGCGTCCTGCCTCCTCACATATGCTATTTATTAATTTTCCTAGGAGTTTTTTCCCTCCCTTGGGAAATTTCGCAGCTTTCTAAATCCATGATTTTCAGGGGCTGCCAATGGCCAAATCACTGATTTGCCACTTGTAAAAATCAACCCATAGTTAATTCCAATGTGTTCCCCACTCATGGTGTCATGGTCAGCTAAATTTAACATGGTTGTTCCATTTGTCTTCCTGCAATCAATATAAAATATGTTGTTTTCATACAAGTGTCATAGTCAAATAGTTAGTTGGGTCAAATCAGGTCTCTGCTCAACAGTCATAATAATTAATTACAATCATCAAATTCGAAATTCAGAATTTCCATAAATGGCAAAAATTTTCCAAATTCGAATTTACTAAAAACATAATGAATTTTCAGCAGATTTAAATTTTAAAAATATTTTCTTTTTTTGGGACGTCACACCTAGGAAAGGACACTAAGGTTACCAACTCACAATCAACCTCTAGGAGGGTATAGTCGAAATTTGGGACTGAATGTATGGGCGGAATATCAAAGTCTAAATCTCTTCAAGAGAACTGAAGAAAGGTGGACCGATAAGACTCCAGAGGACCCCGAACGGATTCATAGTTCACGAAGCACGGAGACCAAATGAAACTAGTGTTTTATCAATAAAACCCCCAATACATGCTCTTTATACTATGATTGGTCAAGATTTGGAGGGGTAATCTTCGTTGCTCTCTTGCATGCGACCTCGGGTTTATCCCTTGTGTGAGAGGGGGTTCTCGGCTATGCTTATACAAAATTTTTATTTGTAAGATCTTTAGTGATCTATAGTATGTTTATTAGTGTTGGAAAATTTACTCACTTTTCCTAGTCCAAAGACCCTAATCCTGTACTACTGTTTGTGTGCTAAAACCAAAAAAATTCTAGTTGATTTTATTAGCACGTGGTTGATTTTAATGGATTTTAACAAGGGTTCACGGAGATGAAACTGATGATGTATAAGAGACTCGACTCCAATGGAATGCAAAAGAATGATATATAGTTCTTTCTTTCAATGAATTCTATGTATGGGGAAGAGAAGAGTTATATTCTTTCTTAACACAATCAATCAATCAAAACAATGCAACTTGCAATTTCTGGGATCAATATGATGCCAAACTACTAAGAAAATGTTTCCGAAAACCAAAATGCACATGTAAAACTTGCTCTTCTTCAAATATAAACCAAAACAAACTTACTAATGAATGCAAAATTTCTTCGTTTGATTATGTATGTAAGGATATATGCAAACTTTTTTCTTCTTAACTTTCAGATGAAAGATATTAGTGTTTGATATAGGGAACTATGAGGGAAAAAAGAAATCAAACAAAGCGCACTCAAAGATGATAAGGACTGAAAGAAAACAAGTAGGAGATAACATGTTCAATCAAGAACTCAAATATGAAATAAGATAAAGAAGACAAGCACTCGTGAAACTCCACAAACAGTGAGCATCAAGAAACAAAAATCAAGTTGGGTTATGGTAAGCAAAAGATTCCTAATAATCTAGAAAGATTCGAATTATTCTCCTTTCTCTGGTAATTTGAGCCTTTTGTTTCCATTAGACAGGTGTAATTGTCATTATTCACATCGCCCAATATCTTATTATATTTCGAATACAAAATATCAACAAAATGACCCTTAAATTCTTCATTGGATTTCCGAAGTATAGGTTCATACTCTTCATGTGTGATTTATGACATAATTCGCTCCAACTAATAGTTGTATCAATCAATCAAATTATGAATATAGTCATTAAACTCAGATAGTGGTTTAATTAGTTAATAATTATGATATTAAGGTTGTAGTAGTTGGAAAATCATTATGATTTTTAATTAGTAGGTTGTACTTTGGAAAACATTACAATTTGTAATAATTAATAAATTTGATTTTTTGATTTTATCAAAAGTTATATATTGTCATATTTAACACTTTGAAATTCCTCAAAAAAAATATGGCTCAATGTTTATGAATTATATATATATAACTCATCAAAAATTTATATTTTAAGTTACGAAGTAAGCTTATTATTATTTTCTATATTTGTAATTTGAACTTATCTATATGGTTGTTGTTGGGGAGAGAGGAAAAGTACTTGGTGGAGAAAGAGAGAGGAAGAGGGAGAAAAGGGGAGAGATTGAGTGAGAATGTGAGAGATCAGAATGAGATAGAACGAGAGAGAAAGAGTGGTGGGATAGAGACATAGGAGCAGGGGGGGAGAGGGATATAAAGGGATAGAGTGAATGGTAGATAGAGAAATAGTATTTCCATTTTTTAGGTCATGGTCTAGGTGTACATCTAGGGCATGGTCTAGGCCATGGATGGAATGAATCCCATATATATATTGCAGGAGGTAGGGAATACCAAGGAAAATGATAACAATGCCATTAAAAATGAAAAAGACAACTCTTGTTGGCTTTGTCCCTTTGTGTGTACATGATGATCTAGGTGTAGGTACTCTAGGTAATGGTTTAATGCCAATAGATTTTCACTGTAATTTATTTGATGAAAATATTTTGTGAACATTATTCATACAAATGAAGTAAGTTAAATTAATACTCACAGTTGATATATGAGAGAATATGTGAGTGTGAGAGGGAAAGAGAGGAATACATAGAAGAAGGGTTGAGAGAGAGTGATTGAGAATGTGAGAGGGATGGAGAGAGGTCGAGAGTGTGATAGTGGGAGAGAGAGGAAGACATATAGGACATGGGTAGAGAGAAAGAGAGGAAGACATAGAGGACGGGGGTAGAGAGAGAGAGAGAGGAAGCCATAGAGGACAGGGGTAGAGAGAGAGAGAAAGGAGGAGAGATTAAGTAAATTAAATTACTCACAATTGATAAATGAGAGAATGTGTGAGTGTGAGAGGGAGAGAGAGGAAGACAAAGATGGGGGTAGAGAGAGAGGAAGATAGAGAGGGGGGTAGAGAGTGTGTGTATGATAGTGTGAGATGGATAGAGAGAGGTCGAGAGTAATATGAAGAGAGACTCGAGAGAGAGAGTAGAAGAGAGGTCGGGAGTGCGATACAAATGAAGTAAGTTAAATTACTCACAATCGATATTACATGAGAGAATGTGTGAGAGTAGGAGAGGGAGACAGAGGAAGACAAAAAGAATGTGTGATGTGAGAGGGAGACAGAGGAAGACAGAGAGGGGGGTAGAGATAGATGAAGATAGTGAGGGGATAGAGAGAGAGAGAGTAAGAAAAAGAGGGGTTTGGGTTAGAGAGAGAGTGTGTGAGAGTGTGGGAGGGAGATAGAGAGTTTGCGAATAGTGATATGGAGAAAGACAAAGAGAATAAGAGAGGTTGAGAGTGTGATATATAAAAATGAAGTAAGTTAAATTACTCACAACTGATATATGAGAGATTTTGTGATGTGAGAGGGAGAGAGAGGAAGACATAGAGGGCGATAGAGAGGGATTAATACAAAGAGGGGGTAGAGAGAGAGTAATACAAATAGGGGCCCAAGGTAGAGAG
>ML818408.1:87972-104541 GCA_009831015.1 Picea engelmannii | reverse complement strand
GAGAGAGAGAGAGAGAGAGAGAGAAATGTCCCTAGTAGACCCATCTATCCCTATAAGGCCCTCTCATATACCTAACCCAACTTAACCTCAGCCCCGGAGGCCCTCACACCTGATCCCGACTAAGATTTTTATGGTCATACCTCTTCCTAAGGTCGTTTGCACAACCCCTACACCTTCAACATAGTTCTCTAACCATTTTCGTATGCCTCAAAGAACTTTAAATTTCAAGCCCATAGGTCCCAATTGTTCACCATGGGGTTTGCATAATAATAACTGAGACAAATCGTGAGAGACCAGGCATGACCGCAACATCAATCATTGTTG
Organism: Picea engelmannii; assembly: GCA_009831015.1. NCBI lineage: Eukaryota > Viridiplantae > Streptophyta > Pinopsida > Pinales > Pinaceae > Picea > Picea engelmannii. The sequence continues at coordinate 104,217 of ML818408.1, read as the reverse complement.
CATGAGTAATATGTGTTATATGAATAAGACGAATAAATCCATATGAATTTTTTGTACTTGACTTATCCCCGTTATCCCACTAAATTATGAGAAAAAACATGAATGGAATGAATCTTGTATATAGATTTTAGATGGAAGGGAAAATTGATGCATGTGCTAATAGTGTCGTTAAAAATGAAATAGATGGTTCTTGTTGGCTCTCTCCCTTCATTCAATTATCTCCCTCTCACCCTCCATGCAGAGGATCCTACCTCCACTTCGGCCCTATACCCTTACATATAACTATAAAACACATATTCAATACAAATATAAGTAAATTACATTACAAACAAATAAAAAATAAAAAATAAACAAAAAATAAAACAAATAAAAAATATACATTTCAAACATAAGAACACTATGGTGCCAAACCCCGAGAAAATAAACCATCTCTCGAACCGGTTGATGACTACATTGTTCGACCCCACCTACCAGTGAGAAGAGTGTGTAGAGGAGAAACCCACTACAGTTTGCATTGAATCGACCCCACCTGCCAGTACAGATGCATAGAGGAGAAACCCGTTGACATTTGCATTGGATCGACACTTTTCAATAATGATAATGTGTATAGGATCATACCAGGACAAGGAGAGACCAACCCCACTTTTGCATCAAAGGGATCGACCTCACAATGTCATCGATATGTAGCCTCGTTGGTGATATAGATAGAGAATGTAGATCATGTAGTTGTTTGTTCTTGTTTAAATGGTTCACATTGGTTATGTTTTAGTTCCATTCATTTCAATTTTTCCATATCATTCAATTGTTAGTTTAGGTTTGATACATTGTATACTACATCACTTTTCCATATTTCTATAGGAATGACAAAGAGAAAATAGAGTTTGAAATGAAAAATAAACAGACACGATCATACCATTGATATAGATCCAAGATCAACAATCTCAAATTATTTCGGCCAGTGAAAGTGCACACTGGATAACAAGGGGTTGCAGGCCTAATTTAGAACCATTGTATTAAAAGGTGATAATGTATCATCAAATTATTTATTTTGGTATGCAAGGGTGGTATTATGAAACCACTTTATCTCTCCCCCGAAATGCACAAATTGATGACAGATGCCAATGTGATGTAAGCCAAATAAATAATGATTTGCATCAATGTAATCCAAAGAATTTTTAATTTTTTTTTAAAACAATTACCCTCGAAGAAAATGAGGTAAATGCACATGGTAAACCTTGTTACGAGTACAATAGACTCCAGTAAAATAAATCAAATTCTCCTTCGAAAAATAAGTTCGGGTATTGTTCTCTTTTCCTTATTTCAAATGTGTTCAAATTGTTTAAAATAAGGATAGATGGAGAAAGGTAGTTAGTATTTTTCCCTTAAAAGTAATCAAATGGCCACTTAATTGAACCCTAGCCAAAATTGACCATCCAAGAAAACGAGTGTACCTAATGATCACTTAGAGGACAAGGAAAGGGATGTTTTCGACCCTGCACTGTCTCTCCCTAGCCTTCACCAATTAATTCAGAGAATCCAGGCTAACACTAAAATGGTCGAAACTACTTGAACTTATGGGAATCAAAACTAGAAATATCAATTCTTCCACAAACTTATCACTTTCTAGAATTAGTCAATTGGTGTGCAACAAATAATTTATGTACATGATTCTAGGATAGTCTGTGAAATAAATAAGGAATCCATTGCCCAAATGCTCCAAATTATAGACCATGTTGTATATTGAACCCTATATGATGATGAACTTGACTCTAAGTACCAAGAATTATCATAGTTTGAAAGAGAGAAGTTGTTGATTAATCCATTATCCCCAGATTCCCCATTACCAACTGGTCCACCTGCTTTCAAAACCACCATCTTCCTTGAACTAACCAAGAAGACTATTGCCATGATTTGTCAGGTTTTAGGCTATGAACACGATAGAGTAGTGGATGAGACCATTTTAAGGATTCTTTCTTCCTTATATCCACGAGATTCAATCACCCTCAAAACATTTGATTATTTTCAGTTCCTATAGGAAGTCATAAACTTCCAATTGTCTAATTTCCACCTCACTAAGTCTTTTAGGTACCATGCCTACTTGGTGCACCTCATATTATTCAGTAATTCTTCCTTTTTTGAGAGCTTTGGGATTAAAAAAAAGGATGATTCAGGTGAAACCAAGCCATTAATTGAGTGGACTGGGGAGGTGAGGAAACGAGACTAGAATAAAGGTTTCAGCCTTTATGTAAACAAAATCATGAGTGCATGCTACATTCTTATCCATGGCACTCAACCTCCTAGTATGTTTCATGAGTTTAAAAAGATAATGAAAATGAGAAAAGATACTAGATTATGAGATTGGCACCTGGCTGAGGATCACACCATCATTAGAGTATATGGTTTTGAACAAGAGCCATACAAGCTGCCAATTTTCCTAACTCCAAGAATATTTTCTTTGGAATACATTAGACAAAGGCTCATTTCAAATCAATTTCATTTTTCCCCACATAAACAAACCATCACTTTCAAGCTACCTCAAGAGGTTGTCCCTTTCTTGGTCAAGCATAGAACTGCTCTAGTTGTTATAGAAGAAATGCTACAGTAGTTGGATTTTGAGAAAGAAAGTAAATGGGTGTATGCCCCACATGGTGTGATCGTCGTGAGAAGGCCGATGTACAAGAATATGCCAAGCACTGTAGTGGAAAGAAATGCTAAATTGGATTCGTGGGAAGAAATTAAGCATATTCTAGAGGAAAAGGCCCAAAATCAAACTACCACTGAGTCAATGGACCAATCCAATGTAATTCAAACTCCTCATAAACAAGAATTACAACTTGGAAAGAGGACATTTTCATAAATGCATTCTAAAATGAATATTGATGATCAGTTGAGTGAGAAACTAAGAAAAAATACTAAAGATGATGAAGAATTAGACTTAGAGGGGTTCTTAGTTGAATTTATAGGAGAAGGGAAGGGTATATTGAAAATTAGACAAGGATCAAGTGAAATTGGTTCAACCTCAAAGGGGCATACTATCACTATTGAGAATCTCAGTTCTTCTCTATTATCAACAATAGAAGTTTCACAGACCTCTAGAGCTGAAAGAACCTCTGATAAGTATCCCTCACTCTTTTCATAGTATTTGGATATAAAGAGAAAAAATCAAGGGATGAAAAACGAAATGTGTCCTTGAGCTTGGGGATAAAAAATAGCTCAAACAAAATTACTATCTGTTGTGGATTACCAATAGGGTATATTCAATTTGGATGTACTAGAGTCAAAGGTACTTAAGCCTCTTTTTCCTGCAAATTACAAAGACACTCAAATGAGAGTAAATATTCGGGATATCCACCCTATGGATATTATTGAATTGCACCAAAAAACAAGTGATATGTTGTATAGAGGGTTCTTGCAATCATCTCCCAGTGAGAGGAATATTAAAAGTATGGTAATGAAAATAGCGAATAAATTGACGCACAAGAGGATGGCCACTAAAGCCAATAGAATTCATATTAATGAGTTGGAGAGGATGATTATTTCCTAGGAGCAGATCCTAAAAGTACGACTATTGTAGGAGACCTAATCAAAGAGAAGGACAATGAGATTAAGATCCTCAAGAAAAAGATAAATGTTCTTGATGTATGATGCAGGAGCATCGTCAACGAACACGCATGAAAGGACAACTCAGGGCCTGGGAATAATTTCAGAATATTAAACGCTGACAGTTATTGCGAATATTTTGGAGTTGATTGAAAAATTGAAGAATATCAAATGCTTGGGAGCTGAATGATCACGAGTGATCTGGGAGTTTCACTCCTAGTATTGAATGTAACTAAACTTAGGTATCAGTTAGGTTTTCATTTTCAAAGTAGACGAGTAGTCGGGGGGACCCTAAGGACCCTCTTAGTTAAATAGAGTTTTTGTACGCACAAATGAGGTTGTTGCGAGTTAATAGGAATTTTCTAGGTTTTTAGTTATTGATTTGATCTTAGTTGTAGCCATTTACTTTTGAATGAATATGACATAGGAAAATTGATTCAAATGCATAGTATTGCTACTGTTTTCAATTCTATGTTATTGTGTTTTCATAAATGAATGAATTTCATTATGAATGGATGAAACTGTGAATGTTAGTATAAGTTTCAATTGTTTCTCTTCTATTGAGTGAGTGCAAGGTGTGCACACCGAACGCAAGGAGTACATTGACGGAATCTATTTTGATTCTGAAGCTAAGAAGAGATGGCACGAAACTTTCCCTTTGCAAGGAGTGCAAAGCGACCGCTTCAAGGTGTGCATAGTCACCTGCAAGAACCATGTCTTGCGTAAGAATATGTTGCAAGGAGTGCACATATATGAAATTAGGCTAAGTGTAGAAGGGACTATGTAAGAGTCAAAAGATCAGAAGGCGAGAAAGATCAGAAGGGATAACGCCTTCTAGAAGCGTAGATGAGGTTTAAGAAATAGACTCGCGGGAGGAACACAGGTCGAAGCCTTTGAATACCTAGAAATCTTGTAAGTCAGAAGAATTTGTAATCTCAAGAGGAAGAGTGACAGTGACCGTCGGATTGGGCACGGTGAAGGATCTGGACCATCAATTTGAGGCAAGCATAGAGTCAGAAATCAAGAGTCGAGAGTGCGTAGGGAACTGTTCTCCCAAAACTATGAAACACAAACTTGTGACTTGCGAAGAAGGGATCAGAACCATCAGATCACAGAGAGCGTGGACCGTTGATCTGGGGCGAGCAGAGTTCATGAAGTCGGAAGGAAGGAGGGTGTTTCTCTCCAGAATCAAGAAACGTGAAGTCCCAATTTGTGAGAGAGGACCTAGAACGTTGGAGCACGAGAAGCCTCAGACCATTGATATGAGGTGAACGAAGTTGGGAATTCAGAATTTGGAAGTAGGGAGAGTCGGGTGACTCACAACATGATACCCGAGGTCACGAGTTGAAAAGCGCCTTTTAGTTAGGCCGGTGGTCATGGATAGTGTTCACGTGGAGGAAGTTTACACATGGTGCTTATTCGCACGAGCAGAGCTTGAGAAAAGGGACCTGTGGATTTGTTTGAGGATCCCAATAAGGAATCAGAGAGCTATTCCATCTCAGTTTTGTGAATATCCAAGACTGGGAGGTCAATAGACTCTGTTGAGGTAGGGGCACTACATCAAGTGGTATCAGAGTGAGAATGTTTCTTGCAGACAATAGACAAAGGATGGGAGACAAAATAACTTGAGTTGTACTCTGTGTGTGAGAGACAGTCAACACAATTCCACCAAGGAGGTGTGTGGAGCCACCTTTAATCAGTCAGGCTATAGAGAGAGAAATGTGAGAGCTCCGTGCAATATTAGAGGCAATGGAAGCAACACAAAGAAGGGAACTTGATGCTGGAGACATCAACGATGCAGAGAGTGAAGAAGTAGAAGTTGAAGAAGTTGTAGGAGAATGTTGTCGAAGAACGCTTGTTGAGAGTAGTTGTCATATTAGGAGCTAGAGCCCAGATAGAGGTCCCAATGTACGAAGGCAATTTGGATGCTGAAGAGTTGTTGGATTCGATACTATCCATGGAAAAATATTTCGACTATGAAGACATCGATAAGGATAAGAGGGTGAGACATGATATCACCAGACTAAAGGTACATGCAACACTGTGGTGGGATGAATTGCAGGCTAAGAGGAGAAGCAAAGGAAAATAGAAGATAAATAATTGGGACAGAATGGTAGTCAAATTGAAGGCTAAATTCATGCCCAAAGATTATCACATCAATCTATTCACGAAACTACAAAACCTGGGACAGAAGGGTATGACAATTAAAGAGTACATAGAGGAGTTCTACAAGCTGAACATCAGAATTGGACAAAGAGAGAAAGATGAAGAGAAATTTGCCAGGTATATAAATGGCCTGAGGTATGAAATCCATGATGATATCATCATGATGTCAGTGAGGACTATAGAAGATGCTTATCAATTTGCACTGAAGGAAAAGGAGAAGTTGGCCAGAAAAAAAAAAACCCAGCGAGGCAGAGGTAGAAGCCCAGCCCCAAACAAAGGTGAGTTTCCGATAACAAGGCACATAAATATAAAGATGAGACTGAGAACCTGCACAGTCACTTAGAAAGAGGAGGAAGTTCCCGAGGAAGACAGGGTGGTGGAAGAAGTTCTTCCAGAGGAAGAGGAAGAGACAGAGAAGGATAAGTAAGATGTTACACCTGTGGAAAGGAAGGAAATAAGTCTTGGGAATGTCCTGAGAGAAATAAAGAAAGAGAAGGTGAAGCTCACATTTCGGAAGCATAGAGGAGGAATGTTGAAGCAGAAGGAGCAGAGGATGGAACATCCCTAATGTTGAGAAAATTTCTCTTAAAACCAGAGGCAGAAGTCGAGAAGCCCTTGCAGAGAAACAACCTATTTAGGACAGCTTGCAAGATTAAAGACAGAGTATGCAAGGTGCTAATTAACAGTGGGAGCATTGATAACCTAGTATACACAAAGATGGCGGAGAAGCTGGAGCTAGAGATGAATACACACCCGAATCCATACAAAGTCTCATGGTTGTAGAAAGGACAATGGGTAATGGTTACTAAACAATTCTTGGTTGAATTTAAGATAGGAGGATATAGAGATGAAATCTTATGTGATGTAATTCCCATGGATGTATGTCATATTTTGTTGGGAAGACCCTGGCAGTTTGACATGAATGTCATTCATGATGGGAGGAAGAATACAACACCTTGGAGAAGAATGGTAGGACACACATGTATCTGCCAATAAAGGAGAATAAAGTCAAACAAGAATCCAGCACAAGCATACTTCTCATGAGCGGGAAGCAATTCCTGAAAGAAGTCAAGAGAGAATAGAAGACACAGTTTTTTGTGGTGAGGAAACCTAGAGTTATCCTTACAAGTACTACAATGGATGATTTTCCTGAAGAAGTTCAAGAATTGTTGGATAATTTTTCTTACAGTGGTGGATGAGTTGCCTAACTCATTTCCACCCATCAGAAGTATCATCCATCATATTGATCTGATACTAGGAGCAAGTCTTCCAAACAAAGCAGCATACAGGTTGACACCTTGGGAGAATGAGGAGGTAAAGAACCAAGTCCATGAATTGTTAGAGAAGGGTTTTGTGAGAGAAAGTTTGAGTCCATGCGCAGTGCTAGCTGTGTTGATTCCAAAGAAAGATGGAGGATGGAGAATGTGTACGGACTCAATAGCCATTAACAAGATCACCATCAGGTATAGATTTCCTTTGCCAAGAATGGATGATTTAATGGACTATTTAAGTGGATCAAATTTCTTTTCTAAAATAGATTTGAAAAGTGGATATCACCAAATAAGAATGAGAGAAGGTGATGAGTGGAAGATATCCTTTAAGAGAAATGAGGGTTTGTATGAGTGGTTTGTTATTCCATTTGTCTTAACAAATGCCCCAAGTACTTTTATGAGATTGATGAATGAAATACTAATATATTTCATTGGCAAGTTTGTGGTTGTATATCTGGATGATATATTGATCTTTATCAAGACTAAAGAAGAGAATTTGAGACACCTGACACTAGTAATGAGGAGACTACAGCAGGATAAGTTGTTGATATCTCTGAATAAGTCCTCTTTTATGAAGACAAAACTCATTTAATTGGGTTTTGTGATATCTTCAAATGACCTCAAGATGGATCGATAAAAGGTGAGAGCAATCAAAGAATGGTCGTCACCGAGAAGCATGTTTAAGGTAATAAGCTTAAATGTATTAGTGATTTTCTATAGGAAGTTCATCAGAGATTTCAGTGGAATTTGTGCACCAATGATGGACACAGTAAAGAAGATGCACCTGTTTTTTAAATGGACAGAGGAGGCCAAGATGAGCTTCAATATACTGAAGAAGAAAATAACAGAGTGACCAATTATGGTCTTACCAAATTTTGAAAAGACATTTCAAGTGAGATGTGATGCAAGTGGAGTTGCAATTGGAGTAGTTTTGGTCTAGGACAATAGGCTTGTTGCATATTTTAGTGAGAAACTGAATGAGACCAAGAGAAAATACTCCACATATGATAAGGAGTTTTATGCCATAATTCAAGCCCTAAAGAAGTGGAGGCACTAACTTGTCCAACAGGAATTTGTCTTATACAATGATAACCAAGACTTACAATTCATAACCAGATAGGAAAAATTGAATCAGAGGCATGCAAAGTGGATTGAGTTTATGCAAAATTTTACTTTTGTCATAAAACATATTGCTAGGAATGCTAACAAAGTTGTTGATGCATTGAGCAGAAGATGTTTGATTCTGTAGGAGTTTCAAGTGAAGACCTTGGGGTTTGAACACCTTAAGGATATGTATTGTGATGATGCAGATATAAAGGAAGTGTATGAAGCATGTATAAATCCTGTGCTGAGAAACAGGAGCTAGTGTACAAAGTATATGATTCAAGAGGGATTGTTGTTCAAGGGAAATCAGTGTGCATACCAAAATTCTCAATGAGGGAAATCCTTTTGAAAGAAAACCATAGTGGAGGATTGGTTGGAAATTTCGGCCATGATAAAACGTTTGCACAGTTGAGAAGTTCATAATATTGGCCAGGTATGAGAACAAAAGTAGTAAAATTTGTGAACAAATGTAGAATTTGCCAACATACAAAAGGTAAAAGACAGAACATTGGATTGTATCAACCATTTTCAATACGAGAGAGGCCTTGGGATGTAATAAGACTAGATTTTGTGTTGGGACTGCCAAGAACACAAAGAGGATGTGATTCCATATTTTCCGCGGTGGATATATTTTCAAATATGGCACACTTTATCCCAAGCTAGAAGACCATTGATGCAACACATGTTGCAAATCTGTTTTTCAAGGAAGTTGTGAGACTTCACTGCCTACCCAGGAGCATTGTCTCGGACATAGACACAAAATTTGTTAGTCATTTTTGGAGAATACTGTGGAAGAAGTTGGGGACAAATCTTTCCTTCATCTTAGCTTATCATCCTCAGATAGATGGAAATACTGAGGTGGTAAACAAAATTTTGGGGAAGTTATTGAGGATTTTGGTCACTAAGCATCATAATCAGTGGGATCAGATTCTTCCACAAGAAAAAATTGCATACAAGGAATCGCCAAACAGAAGCACTGGAAAGAGCCCATTCCAAATACTGTATGGAGTGCAACCAAGGGGAGTATCTGAGTTGAGAGACTTGGAACAGAGTGAGATCATAAGCGCTGGAGTATAATATTTTGCTGCAGAAATGCATAAGCTCCATAGCTAGATCAGAGGACAATTGCAGAACTCTAGCTAAGAGTACAAGCACAGATTTTATCAACATCGTAGAGAACTTCAATTTGAGGTGGGAGACTAGGTTTTGGCACATTTCAGGAAAGAAAGGTTCCCTAGGGGAACATATAACAAGTTAAAAATGAAGAAGATATGGCCATGTAAGATTGTAAGGAAATTTGATGCAAATGCCTATGAGATTGAGTTGTCAGATGATTTGGGCATATCACCCATATTCAATGTTTCAGACCTGTATCCTTACAGGAAACATGACACAGAGGGATCAAAAGATCAAGATAAGATTCAGTGGGAGAAACAAATTCCTGTAGCAGAAAAACCATAGATGGAGAAGATCGTTGATCAGAGAATTGGGAAGAAGACTAGGAGGAAGACCTTTTTTGAATATCTGGTCAAGTGGAAGGGACACCCAATAGAGGATTCTAGTTGGGAAAATGAAGTTGATATCCATAATCATGGCAAGTCGGTACAGGAGCTCATGGACACGAGTCCATGAATTTTTGTGCAGAGGAGTATGATGCAGGAGCATTGTCAGTGAACACGCGTGGCAGGACAACTGAACACCTGGGAATCATTTCAGAATCTTAAATGCTAGCAGTTACTGCAAATATTTTGGAGTTGATTGAAAAATGAAAAAAGATCAAACGCTTGGGAGTTGAATGATCACAAGTGATCTAGTAGTTTCACACCTAGTCTTGAATGTAACTGAACTTAGTTAGCGGTTAGGTTTTCATTTTCGAAGTAGACAAGTATTCGAGGGGAACCCTAAGGACCCTTTGAGTTAAATATAGGTTTTGTACACCCAAATGAGGCTGTTGCAAGTTAGTAGGAATTTTCTAGGTTTTTATTTATTGATTTGATCTCAGTGTTAGAATATGAAGGATTGTGCTCGTTTTACCTTTGACAATACCCTTGTCACCCAACCATAGGCCGAAGCCACCCTCTGAGAACCTTGACCTTGACAGAGAAAAGAATTATGGTAGCAATCCAATAGCCAAGAGAGGCTAATGCACCAAGCAACAAGTAACCAAGATGAACAGATAGTTTCACCGAAAAACTGGTGCAGTACCTTCCCCAGAACTTGCGCACAAAACTGCTAGACTGCAGTGTGCAGAAATTGCTCTCTGCAATTCTGAGAAGTGTGTATAGTGAGAGATTGGCGCCCTGTATTTATAGTAATTCTGGCAGGCTTGCCTCGACCAACTTCTCCTTCTGGGTACTAATTAATTCATATTAATTATATTTCTACAGCCGACATCTTGTCTAGGGTTTCCTTCATTTCTTTGCTTCCGTTCGGAACATTCTAATCTTTTCAAAGGTCACAATAGAGGTTCATACCTCCCGAAGCTACCATAATATCAACACTCCCTCCTAGCTAGGGAGGTATGGTATTGAGCACAAACAGACCATTCAACTGGTAGTATCACGAGCATCGTCATTATTACCCAACTGGATAATCTCCTATGACAACTGGTACAATATCAATTCATAGAACACAACTGTGTCTATCCACGGTAGTACACAACTACTCAAACCATGACACATGGTCATAAATAGTGGAACATATCCACCACAGTAGTATATCTCTACTGTCTAGAGACAAGCAGTCTCCATAACAATCATTTGATGACAACCTGGACAGAAAATATTGTTAAAATAAACTGAACCATCTGGGCCAATATTTCACTCACATCTGTGAGATCTAAAAGAATATTTTCCCTCAGTATAGAACATCAACAATGGGATATCTTCCCTATTATTCTCAAACAAGGAAGAATGATTGTTTCTAATTTTTGATCCTGGACCATTCCTCGCCCTGGGCCATTCCTCCGATACTAAACAAAGTGTAACCTAGAGAAAATGAATCTTCCCTAAGGAATGTCTATCCCTGATTGTTGAGCCTGGACCATTCCCCACCCTGGGCCATTCTTCCTACACTAATCAAAGTGCACCCTGGAGAGAATGTATAAAACCTAAGGAATGACTGTCCAGACCATTTCCTCTGTTAACCACAAGAGGAAAATATTTTCCTGTATCAATCTCCAAAACAGACCATTCCTCATGTTAACCACAATGATAAATTGTTTTCCGACGAGGCGGGCCAGTCTTCTTGAGTAACCCTCAAGAAGAGAGACTTCCCTAGACCACTCCCCATGTTAAACACAATGGGAAGTCACTATCTATCATACATCAAAAATATGGACCATTTCCCATGTTAACCACGATGGGAAATCGTTGTCCGTCAGGAATCTCAATCCACTTTCTGAATAGGAAAGAATCTATATGAGCTGGACTATTTTTCAATCGCAAAAATAAATGTTTTCAACAATATTTTCAGTGCTCCCTCCCAACCTAGAGAGTCATTTCTTCCCTTTCAAATAAGGGATTTATTTCCACGATCCCCATCTTCTCTCGAAAATATGCAAACTTTATTCTAGATAGAGTTTTTGTCAGGATATCTAATGTCTTCTCATCAGTGGGGATATACTTGACCTTTACCTCTCCTTCCTGACTTTATCTCGAATAAAGTAGTATTTGATCTCAATGTGTTTCGACATTTCACGAAACACGACATGTTCTGATAATCTTATACAACTCTGATTATCACAATATATTATGGTCGATTATGGAATCTGATCAAATAAATTGGAGATTAACTTCCTTAACCATATTGCTTCTATGCATGATTCACATGTTTCCATATACTCTGCTTCTATTGTGTTGAGTGCGACAAAATTTTGTTTCCTACTGCCCCAAGATATCATAGCGGAGCCCAAGATGAAACACATACATGAAGTGCTCTTTCTGTCTTCTGCACTTCCTTCCCAATCACAGTCTATGAATACATGAAGTTGGATATCACTAGATGTGGTATATCTCAAGCCATAGTTGATTGTCCCATGAATATATCTTAATACATGATTTTCAGCTATCCAATGTTCATTTCTTGGTTCCACCTGGAACTGGCTTAATGTATTTACGGAAAATAAAATGTTTGGTCGAGTATTTACCAAATACATCAATCACCCAATTAGTTGTCTATATAGAGATGGGTTTACTGGATCAAAATATGGATCTTTCACTTTTCTTATATCCACATTCATAGAAGTGTCCATGGACTTACAATCCATCATTCCAAATTTTCGAAGAATCTTTATTGTGTACTTTCCTTGTCCAAGGAATACTTCACCATGCTTCTGCCATACTTCTAGTCCCAAGTAATAATGCATGAGACCTACATATTTCATATCAAATTCAGAAGCTAATTCCTTCTTGCACTGGATGATGAGAGACTCTTCACCTGTTATGAATAGATTGTCAACATATAGTAGTAGGATTACAGGTGCATTGTCCACGACTTTATAGTAAAGGTTTGGATCTGCATGACTCTTGGAGAAACCAAGTCTCGTTAGATAGTTGTCCATTCTAGCATACCAAGCCTTTGGAGCTTGCTTGAGTCCATATAGAGATTTCTTTAATCTGCAAACATGAGTGTCTCTGGAATGTACTTCAAACCCTTGAGGTTGTTCAATATATACTTCTTCTTCAATATATCCATTGAGGAAAGTTGTCTTTACATCCATCTGATGTAAGTTCAATCCCATGGAAGCGGCAAGAGATATGATAGATCTGATGGAAGTATATCTAGCAATCGGAGAAAAAATTTCGTCATAATCTTCTCCCTCCTTCTGGAAGAACCCTCTAGCTACAAATCTTGCCTTGTATTAATCCACGCTTCCATTTGCTTCATGTTTGATCTTGTACACCCATTTTGAAGTTACCACCGATTTTTATTTAGGTCTTGGCACGATTTCCCATACCTCACGTTTCATAATGGATTGATGTTCTTCCGTCATAGCTTCTTGCTAATGTCTCTTTTGAACTGATTCTTCAAATGTGGTAGGTTCTTCATCTAGAAGCTTCGTCATGTATGCTGCATAACTTGAGAATCTTTTAGGTCTCTTACTCTTTCTGAATGTTCCTTCTGGAACCTTGAATCTTTCTGCAGCTTGTAAGGTAGCTTCAAGCCAAGCAGGTCGTTTCTTGGTTTTAGGTATGATATCTGAATCAATGTTTTCACATGGTTCCATAGGATGACTAGGTTGTTCCTTTTCGTCATTTTCATTTTCTGTTCTTTCTTCATTAGGTTCTTCAATCTCTTCTTCTTCAATAGTTTCCTCTATGGATTTCTTGAAAGCCATCTTTTCATTGAATGTTACGTCTCTGCTGATTTTGATCTTGTGTTGTTCTGGAATGTATATTCTATAGGCCTTGGATGAATCATTGTAGCCTAAGAATATCCCCTTCTTTCCTGAGGGTTCTAGTTTATTCCTTTTGTCCTTGGGAATGTGAGAGTAAACAGGACATCCAAATATTCTTAGATTTTCCACATTAGGTTTCTTACCTGAGAAGGCTTCTTTTGGTATCATGTCCTTCAATATACGATGAGGACTTCTGTTCTACACATACATTGTTGTCATTGTTGCTTCTCCCCATAAGAACATGGATAGACCTTGATCATTTAGTAAGGCTTTTACGGTTTCTTCAATAGATCTTTTCTTTCTTTATGCTACACCATTTTGTTGAGGATTATGAGGAACAATCAGCTCCCTCCTAATCCCTTCTGATTTGCAGAATGCAAAAAATTCCTTTGAGGTGTATTCTCCTCCATTATTTGTTTTTAATGTCTTGATCTTCTTGTTTGTGATTTTTTCTATCTCTGATTTGAATTCTTGGAATTTGATGAATACTTCATCTTTTGTCTTCAATAGATATAGCCAAGTCTTTCTTGAATAATCATCTTTGAAGATTACGTAGTAAGAAGATCCTCCTAGATATTTTACTAGCATCGGACCAGAAACATCTGAGTGTATCAGATCTAGAATCTCCTTAGATCTATTGTTGTTGCTTGGGAATGGTTTCTTGGTATTATTCCCAAGAGCACGTCCTTTGCAGATTCTTTCATGTCTAGACTGCAACTCTGGTATTCCTTCAACCATCCTTTTCAGAAAGGGTAATGCTTGATAGTTAATGTGAGCGTACCTTCTGTGCCAAAGCTCATTAGGGTTGACTTCATTGTGTATAAGAGCTTCTTTATTTTGTTCTAGTAGTCTATATAGATTTCCTTCACGACTTCCAATAACCCTAGCATTCTCTATGCTGGATTATTTATGCCATGATAACACCTTTCCATCCATGAAATCCATTATGTTTCCCTTGTCTTCTAGGCAAGATATCGATACAAGATTCTTTTCTAAACCAGGTACATATAAAACATTGCTTAAGTGAACATAGTTACCTGTTTTCATTTGATGGAGGCTTGTCCAAATCCTTCCACGGGGTAAGTGGTTTTATCTCCAAACTCTACCTTGTACAACATCTTCTTCTCATTTAGATTTGAGAGTTTGTATTGATCTCCCGTCATGTGCCTAGAAGCTCCGCTATCGATTATCCACATGTCATCTTCAATCATTCCAGCGAGTGCTAAGTAGTGTAGAAGACTGTTTGTTTCACTCATGTCTTCAGTTGACTGGTAACTGGTCATGCCTTGATCCAAACTTCAACTTCGTCATTTCTGTCTTCTAAGAGAGCCAAAAGGTGCACTGAGTTAGGGCGCATCTGAATATCTTATTTTTGAGTGAGATGCTCCATCACAAGGTTCCATATCTGAGATTAGGGTTTTTGCAACTACTTCTGCTAGTAACCCTAGCGGCAGTGTCTTTGGAAACTTCTCCTACTAGTAACCCTAGTGACAGTGTCTTTGGAAGTTGCTCCTACTAGTAACCCTAGTGACAGTGTCTTTGGAAGCTGCTCCTGCTAGTAACCCTAGCGACATCGTCTTTGGAAGCTGCTCCTGCTAGTAACCCTAGCGACAGTTCCTCAACAAGCTTAATATCCTAGCGGCTATGCTTCCTTCCAGTGTTTATACTAAATGAAGGAAGTGTGGGCCCATAACCTGTTATAATATGAAGGATTGTGCTCATTTTACCATTGACAATACCCTTGTCACAAAAACATAGGCCGAAGCCACCCTCTAAGCACCTTGACCTTGACAGAGAAAAGAATCCTGGTAGCAATCCAATATCCAAGAGAGGATAATGCACCAAGCAAGAAGTAACCAAGTTGAATAGATAGTCTCACCCAAAATTAGGCGCAGTACCTTCCCCAGGACTTGCGCACAAAACTGTTGGACTGCAGTGCGCAAAAACTACTCTCTGCAATTCTGAGAAGTGTGTATAATGAGAGACTAGTGCCCTGTATTTATAGTAATTCTGGAAGGCTTTCCTGGGACGAATTCTCCTTCTAGGTACTAATTAATTCATATTAATTATATTTCTACAGCCAACAACTTGTCTAGGGTTTCCTTCATTTCTTTTTTTCCTTCCGAAACATTCTAATCTTGTCAAAGGTCACAATAGAGGTTCATACCTCCCGAAGCTACCATAATATAAACACTTAGTTGTAGCCATTCACTTTTGAATGAATATGACAAAGAAAAATTGATTCAAATGCATAGTATTGTCACTGTTTGCAATTCTCTGTTATTGTGTTTTCATAAATGAATGAATTTCGATATGAATGGATAAAAATGTGAAATATAGTATAAGTTTCAATTGTTTCTCTTATGTTGAGTGAGTGAAAGGTGTGCACACCGAACGCAATGAGTGCATTGACGGAATCTGCTTCGATTCTGAAGCTCAGAAGAGATATCACGGAACTTTCCCTTTACAAGGAGTACAAAGGGACTATTGCAAGGTGTGCATAGTCACCCGCAAGAACCAAGTTGTTGGATTACTGAGAGGGGGGGTGAATCAGTAATAACGCAATTTTAATCCTTTTTCTTCAAATGTTATATCAATGTAGAATTATTATCCAATAATGAGCAGTAATAAATAAGCAATGAACAAATGAACAATCATACACATACACAGTACACCAGTGTTTTACGTGGAAACCCAAATCGGGAG
>ML818408.1:38937-67078 GCA_009831015.1 Picea engelmannii | reverse complement strand
ACTATCTCAACTCTTTTTTTCTTCCTCTTCCCAACATGTTCTTTCTTTCTTTTTCTTCCTCTTCCCAATAGGTATCATCCACAAGAGGACAACTAGTTTGGTGACTAGAAGGGTAGTTTTATAGCTCCCACCAAGGTTTGATTCCTCAAAAACGTGATTGTTGCACTTTTGTAATAGGATCATATATTAGCAAATACATCATATTCTTTAAGTCAAATTGGGTGGTACACACCCCAAGTTGGAGTATATGGATGTTTCATTCTTTTGGAAGGTGGTGAATTCCCAAAAGTTTTGTCATAGGAATATTTCTCAAGTTTCCTTTTGATAGGTGTTGTAATTAACATATAGGTTTCCCACTACACTCGAAGGTTGAGGCTTTTGTGTATTGTGTGTTGTTAGTGTAGTTTCTACATCACGTTTCCTTATCAAAATTCTTGTGATGGTGTGAATCCGCTTGGGGAAAATCATAATATTATTTTGTAGCCATTAAACTCCCACTATGCATGGACAAAAGAAACACCTAGATAAAGTGCACAAAAGTCTGTGATTTTACAAAATCAAGGGTCATACAATAGTATTATAATATCAAATTTAAACAACAAACCAACGACTATAAAAATGTCTAGAAAGGGATGTAGTCCATTATCCTCCACCATCTTCCTCTACATATAGGCCTTCAATGCACAAAATAGTTGCATGCTTGATATGTCATTGTTGGATATTGATACATTCTCAAAACAACTCTTTAGATATACTCCATATTGGGTAACCCATTCATTAACCACCTCATTAAGAACCACATTCATGGGACAAATAACATTAGTATTCTTTGGCGGGGTGACTTTAGCTTGTGGATGTGAAGGAAATAGAACCTAAACCATCATCAAAACTCACTAGTACTATTGGATCCCTAATTCTCTTGAAACGATGTGGATAAATCCAGACAAGAGGAGATTCAAATCACTTAGACAACAAAACAAATGACAAATTCATTGTAAAATCAACCTTATATTTGGAAACAAAATTGGGATCTTTGTTGTGCGAAGAAATAACATTATCTATTTTTAATGAAATCTGCATGAATGTTTGATTGGACATTTACTAACCTAACATTGATGAGCTATGACTGAAAAAGTTCTAAGGGATGGATCAATTCAAGTGAAACATGCCACCTTGACTCTTTAGCACATCATGGTTTACCTTACCACTAACATTATACTCACTAACCATGATGAATGGCATCAATACTAGACTCATAACCATGTTTCTCATAAGTCATTCTTTTAGGAAGATATAGATAGGTTCATTCGAGGGTTTTTTCTTGTTTTATCATTGAACCCAACAACAAAATGTAGGGGTTATACAACCAATTACTAGCGTCATAAATGCCACAGGGAATTAAATCCATGGAATTTGTTGGAGGATTTCCAAGACTTTACATAGACAATATTATCTTTTTGCGGTAGTGGATAGGTTCAACAAGATGCACATTTTAGTGTGATCTTAACATTGTATAAAAAGACTATAAAGGGACAAAAATAAACAATATTGTTCTATACTTATGCTTGGATGCACTTTGTATTACCCAAAAGCATCATCTCTAATCAATACTTGACATTCCTTAGTACTTTTTGGAATATTTATGGTAGAATATGGAGAGTAAGATAGAAATATCAACATCATTCCATATACAACCAAATGGGAAAAAAGGTAATAAACAAGACATTGGTGAAACTTTTGAGAGTCTATAATTGGAAGCATCTGGGAACCTAATATGAGAGTTTGATCTACATTCATCATTACTACAACTAAGTTGTACATTATTCTATAGGGAATATTCATTTGAACCTTGTTATGGTTATTTGCCACTTTTTCCTTTCAATGTTACTTATGGGCGACATGAAGGGAAGAAAAAATCAATCTCAATTGGCACTTTGAAGGATGAAAATTCATACAATGAATAAAGAAAAACCATTTATAGGTACAAGAGAGACTTAGGGAAATTCATGATCAACATAGAGCATAGTGAAAAATTTAGGCAGGGGACAAAGTTTTTTTGCACCTAAGAAAAGAGAGGTTGCAGGGACTAAGAAAGAATAGGAACTCCCTCTAATATGGCCATCCTTTAAAATCATTGGAAAAAGTATGCAACAGTTCATGTAAGTGGAACTTACCTCCTTACATGTGAATATATTCACTAGTAAATGTGGAGAACTTAAACTCTACAAGTCATCTTTACTCGATGGGAAAAAAGAAGGACAAGTCTTCCCTTGCAATTAACACTTGGAACTTGTTGCATGGGAGGAATTGAAAGAATATGTAACCCTATAGAAAAATATCACATGGACCTGAATGGGCCAACAAGAACACTAGATATTTTACTATAAGGCCAACTTCTAGGAAAAACTAAATGGTACTCAAGGGAGAAAATTGGGGAAGCTTTTCCTCATCTTTTGCATCGACGAGCTTTTGAGGACCAAAACCTCCCAAAATGAGGGGTCATGATAAAAAATTGATTAGAACCAAAAGAAATCTCTAAAGGTCTAAGTTTAATATAAGCCTTGAATTTCTAGGGCAAGTTGTTTCCTATAGGAGGTATCCTTTTGAAGGCCCGGTAGGCATAATTTGTACAAAAAAAAACCCTATTGTGTTTTAGTCACCAATTTGTTTTGTTTAAAAACATTTGGTGGAAAACCTATTTGAGGAAACTTATGGAATAAGAAAACCCACTTATCATGAAGTATAAATGAGAGAAGCAAAACAATAGTCTGGGTTTGTGTCTTGAAGTTTTTTTGAAAAAGGAAAATGATAAAAACCCTGATAAGAAAACCCAATTGCCCTGTAAATAGGCTATTATGCTCCACAAATAATGCTAGAATTGAAAGAAAAAAAAATTCTTGACAACATTGATGGAACCAAAATATTTGTTCATACAGAAAAAAACATTGGATTAGCCACTAAGAGAAGGGAGGTGATCCATAGAGAAACAATAGCTTTTACGATTTACTAAAAATCTTATGCTTGACAAAGAAAAAGGACTCATAATCGACATTATTGATGACCCCAAACTTCCAAGCCACCAAAAAAGGGAGATAACATAGCACTAAGAAAAGGTAGAATTGGAAAACACCAATAGAGTTTTCTATAGTTTATTCTCCCTCGCCATTATGTTTCCACATGGAAAACCACATGAAGTAGGTAGTTTCACTAACGGTAGATAGTTACATCAATGATTGAGTGGATTTGTGGCTAAGGAAATGAAGATATTCCAAAGAAGATAACTACAATGAGAAGAAATGGAGAAGGGTTCAAATTCAAAAGAAGGGAACGGTTCCAAAGATGAGCAAAGTGCACCAGAGGAAATTGTTCCATAGAAAAGAAGTATTGATATGGAATGAGGGCATCCTCACCCACCATATTTCTCAAAAAAAATAGATAACCAAGAACGCTCAGCTAGCTAACCCAAACAATCAAGAATGCTCCTCCCTTGAGGGCATAGTCTCCTAGGAGTTAGTTAGTCATTTGTGTGTGATCTAGGAAATTAGTTAGAGGTATCTATATAACTATAATAATATTTGCCCATTTTTTTAGTAGTGTGCAATTAGTTAGTTAGAGACATTCATATAATAACATTTTCTTCTTTTAGTCTTGCATGCATGAAAAAACAATATTTGATGCTATCCAACAATAAAACAATAAAGATAGATTGTCTTATGTACTTGAGTGTGTGTGTGTGTCTTGGAGCCTCATCAATACAATTAAGCTATTTGTGTTAATATATTAAAATTTATGGGTTATTCATGGTTAAATATTTTCTTCAAATCAACTAAATGGCATTTTGTTCTTGTTTTTTTTCTCTAATTTACTTGCTACGTAGTTTGTTCCTTATGGGTGTCAAAGTAGTAAAATCTTGGCATACTCCTTTTTCACTCAAGCATTGGATTGCTTAGAGGTTTCCCTCCCATCCCACACACCCTCTTCACCTTTCTAGGTTTTTAGCTTTGTGAACACTCAACATCTTCAAAATTTGGATTCCCTTGATGTCAATCTTCCACCCCAATTATCTTCTCTCACCTTGTTCCCTACCATTGGATCCACCTAGAAAAATATTATTTAGCACACCTCTACATCTATTTCATTAGGCTCAATGCCCATGTATATATGATTGGTTTTCGGGGTTTTCTGGAGGTTTCCCTACCACCTCAGTATTTATGTTGTGTTGCATACCATCTCCGCAACTCTTGTTCCAAATTTGACAATGTCCTTCTCAGATTACTTGATTAAGATATCAGATGCCCCTATGTGGTATTAACTTTATCCAAATATTTCAGTTAGATCTTGCTTCACCCTTCTCTTTGGTCTTTACACTCTATCACATCATGATTCCTCACAAAAATAGTTCCTTTGATTATGAAAAACTCATGCTCTCCAACGTCATGTAGGAATTGGGAAATGCTCTTACTAAAGTTCTAAGACTTCAACCTAGGGATTCCACAACTACTTTCCATCTAGACATCAAAATATCCTTATTTAAATATGGTGGCCAGATGCATGGAGATGTTTTAGGTTCCTAGACCCATAGTATTGTTGCATGCTTTTCATAAAAGAACAATTCCTCCTTATTGCAAGGAACCATTTAGATGTACTTGCTCGAGATTAGTGTGAGTCTCACAAAAATTATATAAACATATATGTGCAACTTGATGAGGAACAAGATGCTAGCTAAATTCGTACTCTCATCACCACATGGGATTCTTAGTGCCAATCCTTGAGAAGGTGTTTTTATCCTCCGAGTTATGTATCTAACTTAAGGTGTAGGTGGTTGTAGTTACATCAATATCTAGTTCAAATTGTCCAACATTTTATCAAGGTGTTCACTAAAATCTAGCTCAAACTTCACATTAGAGATCTTGAATATGTACTTGTGTTGAAATTCAATTCTAGTTTTCTTACTATTTTTCATAATGAGGCAACTTTGTTTTAAAACACCACCCTAGACTATGAATTCTTATGTACCCTATTCGTCAAATGCAAATTTGATAAAAAAAAATCACCTCACTCCCTTTTGTAATTCCAACCCTAACCCTAACCCTCACACTAGCTCTATCCCTAATGCCTTCCCTTCCCCAAACTCTCATCCATATCCACCCCATAATTAAAGTATCCCTGGTAGAGACCCTACCTCTTCCTGTCTTACACAATGGTGCTACTATCACAAAACCCAAAATAATGATGTTTTCAATTGGTGATTCTTACAATGACAAGCCACATCCAAATCCTTATACTTTGATGAGAAAAACAATAAATTCATTACTACACCTTCCTCTCTCGAACCTTCCCCCCTTCCTGAGATCATTTCTCTTAAAAACCCTACTACCTTTAACCCCTTTTTACTTCTAATGACAAATGTCAATGCTACATCTTCTTCAACCCTCATTTCCACTCAAAATTATCAAATAAAGGATCAACATGCTAATATGATCCTCAACAATGGGAGCCAAAATAACCTCATATCTCAAACATTTGTAAATCTCTTTCAACTTCCCAATACCCCACACCCCTCTCCTTACCAAATGGCTTGGGTTAAATATTATCCTTGTCTTCAGATTAACAAACATTGTGTGGTCACCTCTACCATTGGATCCTTCAGAGACACAGTATACTGTGACATATCTCCCCTTAGTTGCTTTGATTTTATTTTGGGAATTCCCTATCAACAAGAATGAGGTGACTAATACATTCTCTACATCAATACTTATCAACTCATTAAAGATGGAATATCCTTTCAACTTACCTCTATGGAAATTTTGTTACCTCACCCCACAACCTCTTAGCAAGTTAGTTTGCACAAATGTATTTCTCTTTATATTTTCATTAGACCCACACCCCACAAGTTTCTCTATCATTATTTCCATATAGATATTTTCAACTTCTTCCTTCACCCAACACTCGCTTCCCCCTCCATCATATGGGTTACACATAGTAGGTCATACCATATCTAGTTTGATGTTATGTCTTTTTGGCCTCAACATAGCACCACCAAGTATTAGAAAAAAATTGAGATAAAACATGGACCTCAAAACAAAACAAAAAATTAAAAATCATCTTTAAAAGAACCAATAGGATTCATGATGATGATGATGTCAACTACAAGGGTAAATAATTTTGGAGGGAATGAAAGAAAACTAATTGTCTTAATTGCATTCTCAATTTGTCTCCTTGTAGATTTACTCAAATTTCAGGTGTAGGCACTCATTGGAGGCAAAATTAATGAAAAACATTTTTTTCATGTATTTCTAGTTTTATCTCACTATGGGTCTATCTAACTTTAAATACATGAAAAAATGTGTTTCTTTCCTTCAGCATCGAATGAGTTCCTACAATTGAAATTTGAGTAATCCTATAAGGAGATAAGTCGAGATTACAATTGCAAAATGTAGTTTTCTTTCTTTCCATTTCAAAAATCATAGCTCTTATTTTATCATTTAAAATATTATTTTATTATTTTCCTTAGGAAGGCCCATTTTAGAGTAAATTTAGACCTTAATATATATATATATAATGCTCTAATACACTCTCTTCCTATCATCCACATGTTTCTCACTAGCACTTCAATCAACATTGTTCCACAACCACAACACGTCAACATCACATTTTCCCAGTTTACCTCTTCTACATCTCTCGGCACAAGCTACACGTTGTCCATAATAAAATAAAGGACTACACATTCCCCATTCCTTCATCTTATGCATCACTACAATTTGTATTTTCAGTAGGAATCTCACTACAAAGTTTGCACATGTTTTATGGGTAATACAATATGGGATTTTGACTCAGCACACTCTTGTATTCACCACTTATCTTGTTAAAGAGGTTTCATTCTTACACACATGGCACACATAATATTTTCTTCTTAGTTCTGGGTTAAGCATTATCACTTGGAGGCACCACACTAATCACACCTACAACACCAGTGACCTAACAAAGCTCTGCAAACTAGGATTTTTTCTTCTTTTAGTATTGACATCTACATGCAAACACCAATGGGTATTTACTTTCTCAGCAAAAAAATATGTTTTTTCTAACATCTTTTATTCCCCTAGCCAATTTCATAAACTAGAAGGACTAGAATATCCATCAATAGCTCCAACATCTTTTTTATCAATACACTTTGTCCTCTTATGAGTCATTAACCTCAAGACTCTTCTTATCACAACGTCATGATCCTTCTTGCAACACCCTAGATATTCCTAGATATAGTGACCTTTTATTTCAACTCATGGGATGGTTTCTATAACGATTCTATATTCAATGACCATCAACAACTCTTTTCTGATCTAGAATACACATCTTTGCTTCGACATTTTTATGATCCAATAGATTATTGTTTCCACATTGATAGATTACTATTTCTCGTGTAGTTATTTGATCTTGGTATACGTAACTTTCAAATTTGGATAGATTCCCCTTTTTATGAAGCTAACCCACAACATGGGAGTCTATGTATGACAATACTTTTCAACTTCTTAGCATGATTCATAGTTTTGGAAGAAAGTTGTGATGATTTCAATCTAAATTGGGAGGAACTGATATGGAATGAGGGTGTCCTCACCCAACTAGCTTGAAGGATGAGGAAGCTCCTCCCTTGAGGGTGAAGTCTTCCAAGGGTTAGGAATTTGTGTATGAATTGGGAAACTAGCTTGAGGCATTTGAATTATAATAATAATATTTTCCTAGTGTTTGAGTGACCTGCAATTAGTTAGTTAGAGGCATTCATAGAATAATATTTTCTTCCAAATTAGTTTTGTGTGCATGATAGAATACTATTTGAATCTATCCAACAATAAACATAGATTGAGATCTGTAATTCTATCTAAAGGTTTGATTCTCATAAACAAAAAACTAAGCTATCTATTCTAATTTATTCTAATTTCTAGGTTGTTCATGGTTAAATCGCTTCTTCAGATTTGTTGGACTACTGAGTGGGGGGGTGAATCAGTAATGGACAATTATACCACTTATTAATCCTCTAAACCACAATGTATATTCCTTTAACTTATTTAACCATGTTCATTTGTTCATTTATTAATCATAAATATATTATTGTATCATAAACATTAACATTCATCAATGCATAATAAAAAATAACAAACACATCTACAGAATGGACATTACACCAATATTTATGTGGAAACCCAGTGGGAGAAAACCACATAATTTTTTAATTATTTGTCAAGAATTACATTCAATGAAGTACCAACTTCCAAATATCTATCTCCAACTGGAAGGAGGCTCCAACCCCCTAGTTTCGTAGGCTTCAATCTAAAGGAAGCACCAACTCCCTAATTCTATGACTCCAATGAGAAGGAGGCTACAACCCCCTGGGTTTTCCAGATCCAACTCCCTGATTCTCTGGAACCATCTCCCTGATTCTCTGGAACCAACTCCCTGATTCTATGGAACCAACCAGAAGGATGCTACAACCCCATTTCCTTGCCCCGTCCTACCGTTCTGAAATATTATAAATGTCAAAACTGATGAAACCATTGTCATGCTGTCACTGTGAGATATGCCACTATAAAGATGTACCAATTTGTGCCAACAACCTGTAACTAACCTGTACCAATAACCTGTAGTCAACTTGTACCTGCAATCAACCTGTACAAACAAATACACAACTTGTGTATGCTACAACACAAATATGTACTTGACCTGTCTATATCGTAGCTTGTGTATGTATGTGACATGTCTATGCTTCATCTTGTGTATGTATGTGACATGTCTATGTTTCAACCTACTTACACCCTCAGAAATTACCTAGGGTTTCCATTTTTTATGAAACTCAGAAACTTCTAGCCCTCCAGACCTTTGTTGTCCCTATCACATCAACCTGTAACATGTCATTGTATCCAATTTCTAGCAACACAATTACATCAACTATACATAACACAACCTGTCTCATCAATATCATCAACCAAATTAGATCTACTCACCAAGACCACTTTCAACCATATGAACAATATCACCAAGATAACCAACAAGATACCTCTAGCTATACACCATGCTCTCCATAACCAAATATTATAAACCCTTATATCAAAAATGCATCAAACCCTCACTGTAATGAAACCTCAAACTGTACCAATAACTTTACCAACACATCACTACCAAAAAATCTCAACCATGTACCAAGAAATACAAGATATGCCTCAACACTCAAACCAACAAGATTCACTAATGATAAATACTAGACATACCAGTGTTTTATTTCTGTAGATCTATCTCATACAGTAAGTGCCATACCACCAAAATCATCTCTAGGGAAAATTCTCAATCTCCCATAACCATATCTCATGTAGAAAACAATATCCAACTACACATAAGAATATGGCATACCTTTTGAACCTATAGATAGATTTGTTGTACCTGATCACTGTAGACCTTTGTGGGAGCTTTCTTTCAGACTTTGAGAACCTGACATCCTCATCAACTCAATATTTCATGAATTTTCCCAACTGTATGTGACCTTTCCTTACAAAAGCCCACGTATATGCGTGCCTTCCTCCACTGCATCGCACCTATGTACGCGACTTCCTCCACTATAGCCCACACACACCTCAAAAACTAAGGTTTTTTCAGTAATTCTACAACTCCAAAACTTCCTCCGTCAACTCTCCTTTCCTACCTCAGACTTGCACAACTATAGATGTATCAATGATCTAGGGGACCAAAAAAATGCTCAAAAATCAAAGTTCTCGAAATTGCTTGAAAACAGATTCATTGCGTAGATCTCGTCCTCACAATCCCAACACAACTTGAACGGGATCAAACAAAGTCCGTATGTATGAGACATCATGTTCTATATGATTTTACAAACAGGTAAAATGTTGATTGTGCAGTCTGTATAAGCCATGTGGCAGTTGACCGTACGACCATAAAGGCTGATATGGACAGGTGATGTGGCAGAGTGTGCTGACATGGAAAGGTGAGTTGGCAAGGTTACGTGGACCAATCCATGCCTGTCATGTGGCACGTTTGAAGGTGAATGAAAGGGTGCCATGTAGCCTAGCCAAGGGCCACCACATGGCTCCCCTTTGTTGGTTTGTGGTTTAAAATTTTGTTGCAGTCCCTGGGACCTTTGGCAAGGGCAAAGGCTTTGCAAAGGTCAGGCTACCAACCCACCTACGTTAGTACTTAACCACTATTTTTTAAACCTTATATTTAAAGTTGAATGGTGGCTACATTAGGTGGAAAAAGGGTCAAGGATTAGCCCTGGCCCTCGATCATGAAAATCTACACATTCCATATGACCAATGCATGGAGTTTTCCAACGGTTAAGCTAGAAGGTGCCACATGGGGCCACGTGACCACAACCTCTGCCGAGAAAGGTGTTAACGCCCTAACCGTGCGACAAATCCCCCCAAATTTTGGAAACGGTGCATGTGTTGGGTTTTGGCACAAGAAACGCACAGAGTCCAGGTAATTACACAAAGAGGTGTGTTTTGGAAAGTAGAGACAACGAGTTATTGGGAAAACTTCCAGGAAGTGTATTTTTCTCAATTTTTGGCCAAACCAGGTGTAGGAAGAGCCTAGCTAGGGGTGTTTGGACATTCTGGAGCCATTGAAGCCATCTGTTTTGCATTTTGAGCATTGTAAAGAATTGATTTTAACACTTTGAGCATATAATGAAAATGATCCATGGGAAGTTGGACCAGGAGATGTAACCCAAGAGAGGGGTGAACTCCTTTATCATTTTTTGTGTGTTATGTGCTTACTTTTGATGGTTGTTTATGACTGTTTATGATGTTAATTTTAAGTAAAAACTCATTAAGTTTTATGTGTGTGAAACTTGATCCAATTTCCTAAGACAAATAAATTTTCCACTTGCAAATTTGTATACACAAACCTTTTTCATTTTTAGATCAATCAATGAGTACCTGCGATAAACTTTTCATAATAGAAGATATTCAATATGCTCAATAGGTGCTAATATGAGACCATTGATCTCTTATTTATACTCTCCAAGTAGCTTCATCTAGGGGTTATATTCTAACTACTTTACCCAACTTCCTTCTTTTAGGGCCAACCCACTTTTAACTACTTTGTCCACTTACAACCACTTTATCCACAAATAGTAAACTCACCACTTCTAGTTGTAACAACTTTTTAATTATTTTATTGTTGCAACCACTTAACCCATGACTAACCACTTTGACCAGTCAAATTATTCTAGGAGCTTCTAGAATAATTTGACTTCTTTGAACTTCTAGGGGCTTCTAGATAACTCATCAGGGTTCTCCAAATTCTCAAGGCCATATCTCCCTAACCATGAAGAACTACGTGACGTACCACATATCACCGGAAACGAAACGACATATACTATCCATATAGAATAGTCTCACTAAAAAATTCATTGATCTTCATTACATTATTCCTCAACCAAAATTGGGTTCCTTACCCATAACTCTGGAGCTACCAAAATGTGCTACCATACATACTTAAAGGTTGACATCAATCTCTAAGAGTTGAAATAAATCTACAATATCACAATATCACTCGCCAAGGGTTGACACCAATGACAACCAACTATCCAAACCAACTGTCCATCAATCTAAACCAATTGTCTGACAATATCAACTTCATCATGTTATTATTGGTTTTTTCTTTGATTTACCTGCTATGCAGTTTATGCCTTATCAAGTAGCAAGCAAAGTTGAACTAGCAAAGTAGAGGAAGAAAGTGATTACTTCTAAGAGGACTATAGTGTCATGAAGCGCCATAGAGAGCCTCTTAGTAATGTATAAAACATTGCAGTGAGATGAGGCTAGTAACTTACATTTCTTTGGATTTTTCACCCACACTAGGTTTCTTTAGGTTACATTGTGCATATGGTATGTGTGAGTAGTTTCTCATGCTATATGTTTTCATTTTCCATTAATTAACATGAGATTCTATAACAATAACCATGTTATATTAATTAAAACAAGAATATATTTTGATGATCCAACCATTGGAATATCCAAGGTGGATCATTGATTAGTTTTATACATTGGTAGAAGAGGGAGCCTTTGACGAATAATTTGATGTAATCATACAACACAATGGTTGATATTGTGCACTTTGTGATATTTGGTTCAATTTCATTGTGGATTTATTTTTATGGGATGGTACTTCCTCTTTATTTATGCATATGATGATGGTTCTTTTCAGATCATATGACTTAGTTGTTGGTAATATGATTTCCTTGAATGAGTGGAGGGGTTCTATGATTGATGCATAATAGTTATATATTGGTGATCTTTCTCATTCTACACCATGGAGTTAGCAAGTTTTTCTTTAATCTTTTCTATATGTGTTTAGGGATGGTACCTCTTTTTCGTGATCATTAAGAGTTTCACATTTACATGGATGGCACTAATTGACCATATGGATTAGTTCCTAGGCGTTCACCACTAGTATTGACTTGATTGTTGTGGACAATACTATAATCTTGGAGGTTTAGAAGAGTTGCATAGTTATATATATATATTGATTAAGTAGTGGGAGTGAAACTACATTTACTTCTGGACATCTATGGCAATGGAGGTTGGTGAAAAAGATCAAATTGTTAGTGTATGTCAAGGGTGTCATAGTTTGGAGCACATGGGATTGCTATCATACAACTGAGTAACAAGTAAACAATACACATTGGTTCAAAATGATGGTTTGATGTCACTTATAAAAGTTTTTGTTTTTTAAGATCTAGGGGAATCAGTTACTAGATGGCTTACTTGGGCGGGGAATCAAATTAGTAAAATGTTGGCCTACTCCTTTTTCACTCAAGCGTTGGCTTCTCTTGAGGTTTCCCTCCCATCCCACACACCCTCTTCACCTTTCTAGGTTTTTAGAGTTGTGAACACTCAACATCTTCAAACTTTGGATTCCCTTGAGGTCAATCCTCCACCCCAATTATCTTCTCTCACCTTGTTCCTTACCATTGGCTCCACCTAGAAAAATATTCTTTAGTACATCTCTACATCTAGTTCATTAGGCTCAACGCCCATGTAGATATGATTGGTTTTGGGGTTTTTTTGGAGGTTTCCCTACCACCTCAATATTTATGTTGTGTTGCATACCATGTCTACAGCTCTTGTTCCAAATTTGATAATGTCCTTCTCATATTCATTTATTAAGATCTCATATGCCCCTATGTGGCATTAAATCTATCCAAATATTTCACTTAGATCTTGCATCACCCTTATCTTCGGTCTTTACACTCTATCACATCATGGTTCCTAAGAAAACTAGTTCCTTTGATGATGAAGAACGTCATGTAGGAATTGGGAAACACTCTTACTAAAGTTCTAAGACTTCAACCTAGGGATTCCACATCTACTTTCCATCTAGACATCAAAATATCCTTACTTAAATATGGTATCCAAATGCAGGGAGATGTTTTAGGTTCCTAGACCAATAGTATTGTTGCATGCTTCCCATAAAAGAACAATACCTCCTTCTTTGAGGGAACCATTTAGATGTACTTGCTCAAGATTATTGTGAGTCTCACGAAAATTCTACAAACATATATGTGAAATTTGATGAGGAACAATATTCCAGTGAAATTCCTACTCGCATCACCACATGGGATGCTTAGTGCCAATCCTTGAGAAGGTGTTTTTATCCTCTAAGTTATTTATCCAACTTAATGTGTAGGTGGTTGTAGTTACATCAATATCTAGTTCAAATTGTCCAACATTTTATCAAGGTGTTCACTAAACTCTATCTCCAACTTCACATTAGAGATCTTGAATATGTACTTGTGTTGAAATTCAATTCTAGTTTTCTTACTATTTTTCATAATGAGGCAACTTTGTTTTAAAACACCACCCTAGACCATGACTTACTATGTGCCCTAGTCGTCAAATGCAAATTTGATTAAAAAAACTCACCTCACTCCCTTTTGTAATTCCAACCCTAACCCTAACCCTCACACTAGCTCTATCCCTAATGCCTTCCCTTCCCCCAACTCTCATCCATCTCTACCCCATAAATAAAGTAACTCTAGTAGTGACCTTACCTCTTCATGTCTTACACGATGGTGCTACTATCAAAAAACCCAAAATCATGATGTTGTGGATTGTTGATTCTTACAATGATAAGCCACATCCAAAAAATTATACTTTGATGAGAAAATGAATAACTTCATTACTAGCCCTTCCTCTCTTGAACCTTCCCCCCTTCCCGAGATCGGTTCTCTTCAAAACCTTACTACCATTAACCCCTCCTTACTCTTAATGACAAATGCCAATGCTACATCTTCTTCAACCCTCCTTTCCACTCACAATTTTCAAATAAAGGATCAAATTGATAATATGATCCTCAACAATGGGATCCAAAAGAACCTCGTGTATCAGACATTTGTAAATCTCTTTCAACTTCCCACTACCTCACACATGATCCAGATTATTTTAGGCACGAAATGAGAGTGGAGATATAATAAAGAAATGCACAGAGATATCGCGTATATCCAATAATATAAAAGAAATATATCAGATATGCAACCATAAACACAGAGATACAGTAATACATGATTTCTATTAATGAAATAAATGTACAGAGACTGTAAAAATACAGAGTGAAAGACTCGCTAGAATGGTGGCAACTTATCTCTGAGAAGAGATGTGACGGCTACTCACATTCGCAAGAAGATGATTACATTGAGGATCTGAAGGCCTTTTATAATAAACAGGAATTCCAAAATCACTAGACATCTGAAAACCCTAACCCTAGGATACGAAGCGCCAAAAGTCAAGTGGGCCTCATTTGGGTAAGTTAGTACATCAACTTCCCAGGGTCGTAACTTTTGCATACGATCTTTGTTTTAGGCATATGATAGCTCATTGGAAAGGTATCGTTCAGGAGATTCATTTTGGGGGCTAAATCATGGATTTGGATATCTTTGAGAACCTCGATCTTGATAAAACTTCATTTAGGCCCTCAAAATGGCCATGGAAGTTAAAACCTGCTAAAAATAGTAAATTGCCAAAATTGCCAGAAAACTGTTTTGAGCCAGTCGAAAAAGGTGGGTGGCCATCGATATCCACCTAGATCAATCCTCCCTCCTTAGGAAGAAATGGTCTCCATTGCGTTGAGTACCTGGGGGAGAGGGAAAAGCGATTGCTGAATCTGCATCTTGGTGAGCTGCTTGTATTGTTGGAGATGTCGTGTTGCTTAGTTTGCAGAAGTCCATCATGAACATGTTGAAGTTGAGCTTGTTCAAAAAGTTGAGTTACATGAGAGGAAGGTGTTCAGAAGGAATCTTTTCACTTTGCTACAACCTTGTCGACCTGCTTCTGTTGGATAGAAGGTGCAGGGGGCAAGGTTGTAGTGGTTGCAGTGTCCTTTTGTTCCCCTTTTGAACAGATTGTGAAGAAGCTGAATTTTGCAGTATGAGATACAACCTTGCGACACTTTTTAGGTGGAACAATAGCTGGAACTACCTATGGTATTTTGTAGAGATGACCCCCCAAAGTAAAAATGACACTACGGGGTCGAGACTCATAAACAACATGGTGTCTCCACATATATGGTTGGCCCAAGAGAACATCACAGACATCCAGTGGGGCAACATCACATAATACCTCATCCTTGAAGGTTTGGATGGCGTATGACAATCGACACTATTTGACGACCTCTGCTGAGATGAGGTTTTTCTGGCTTCCTCTATCAACAATAAAATGCAGCAGGGTCCCCTTCACCCACATCTGTGAATGAAAAAGGTGCTCCCCCTCTTCAAGATTTTTTGGTTGTTCTGGTTGAATTTCTACGATCGTGACAATAGTAGTGGGCTCTGTGTCAATGATCTGTCCTTTACCAGTATTTTCATAATCAGATTCTGAATCAGGGTTCAGCTCCTTGTCTTTGATCTCGGCCACCAATGATTGTTTTGAGCGACATTCATCAGTGTTGTGTCAGGGGATTTTGTGGAAATCACACCATTTTCCAGTGTCCTTCTTTGTCTTCCCGTGACCCTTCTTTTCTTGTGTCTTGGAATGGTTTTCGAGAGACTGTTTGTTAGGGTCGTCTTTGTCATACTTTGGTTGTTGCAGATTTGCAGACCCAAATTCTCGTTTGTTCTGGTGCTTAAATTTCTGCTCAATTTTAACAGCATATCGATAAGCAGCACTGAGTGATGAGATGTCCAGAAAATCCATTTCAGTCTGGATGTATCTGTGTAGAGCCCCACAATATTTTAGAAACAAATATCGTTCGGAGTCTTTGATACCCATCTTGGTGTGCAAGGTATGGAAGGTATTGGTGAACTTTGAAACTTCTTGGCCCCTCTCTTGCCATGGTGTGGTCCATCTCATGTACTAGTCCTCATAGTTTCCAATAGGGTAATACTGTTCATTTACCGCATCCACAAAAAAATCCCAAGTGGGATCAACCCCATATATTCTAGACTCCTCTGTGTAACTTTTTTTCCAGTACGTTTCCCACCAATTTTTGACATGGAAGAGATCTTTAAGAAGTGCGAAGGTGATCTTTTCTTTGTCAGAAAAATTGTGAACACAGAAATAACCTCCTAGCAAAGTTAACCATTTTTCTAGGGCTTCTGCATCTATTTGTCCTTCAAATATAGGAATATCAAAATTAACTTGTACCTTGAAAGGAGAGGTGTCTCCAAAGTGGTCGCTTGATGAATATGTGCCTGATGCTATTGGAAGGCGTTGAAGGATGTGGGAAAAATTCTCCATCATTTCGTCCCTCTATCACGTGAGAGCTTGCTCAAGCAACAGATTGATAGGATCGTCTGCTCCGTTGTTTTTCTTTTCTTCCACCATTGAGGGTTTCTTGGGTGTGCGAGAGAAATTTTCCTCAAGAGAGACAATCTTGAGACCCAACTTGTTATACTCAGGCCTCGTCGGGGACATGCACTGAAAAAAAAAAGACCAAGAACAACCTGTTGTGATACCACTGAACCGAATTATTTTCGACATGAAATGAGAGCGGAGATATAATAAAGAAATGCAGAGAGATATCGCATATATCCAATAATATAAAATAAATATATCAGAGATTCAACCATAAACACAGAGATACAATAATACATGATTTCTATTAATGAAAGAAATGTACATAGACTGTCAAAATACAAAGTGAAAGACTCGCTAGAATGGTGGCAGCTTATCTTTGAGAAGAGATGTGATGGCTACTTGCATTGCAAGAAGATGATTACAATGAGGCTCTGAAGGCATTTTTACAATAAACAGGAATGCCAAAAACCCTAGAAATTTGAAAACCCTAACCGTAGGAGATGAAGCGCCAAAAGTCATGTGGGCCTCGTTTGGGTAAGTTAGTACATCAACTTCCTGGGGTCGTAACTTTTGCATACGATCTTTGTTTTAGGTGTATGATAGCTCGTTGGAAAGTTATCATCGAGGATATTCATTTGGGAGGCTCAATCATGCCTTTTGATATCATTGAGAACCCTCAAAATGGCCTTGGAAGTTAAAACCTGCAAAAAATAGTAAATTGCCAAAAATGCCATAAAATTATTTGAGCCAGTCGGAAAAGGTGGGTGGCCATCAATATCCACCTGGATCAATCCTCCCTCCTTAAGAAGCAATGGTCTCCATTGCGTTGAGTTCCCAAGGGAGAGGGAAAAGCGTTTGTTGGATCTACATCTTGGTGAGCTCCTTGTATTGTTGTAGACGTCGCGCTTCTTAGTTTGCGGAAGTCTGTCATGAACCTGTTGAAGTTGAGGTTGTTCAACAAGTTGAGCTACATGAGAGGAAGGTGTGCATAAGGAATCTTTGTGCTTTGTTGCAACCTTGTTGACCTGCTTCTGTTGGATAGAAGGTGCAGGGGGCGAGGCTGTAGTGGTTGCAGTGTCCTTATGTTCCCCTTTTGAACAAATTGTGAAGAAGCTGAATTTTGCAGTATGAGATACTACCTTGCGACAATTTTTAGGTGGAACAATAGTTGGAACTAGCTTTGGTATTCTGTAGAGATGACCCCCCAAAGTAACAATGAAACTACGGGGTGGAGACTCATAAACAACATGGCATCTCCACATATATGGTTGGCCCAAGAGAACATCACAGACATCCAGTGGGGCAACATCACATAATACCTCATCCTTGAAGGGTTGGATGCCATATGACAATCGACATTGTTGGTTGACACGGAGATCTCGTCCTTGCCGAAGCCACCCGATGTTGTATGGTTGTGGGTGTGGTGTTGCCGACAATCCCAACTGTTTGACGACCTCTGCTGAGATGAGGTTTTTCTAGCTTCCGCTATCAACAATAAAATGCAGCGAGTTCCCCTTCACCCACATCTGTGAATGAAAAAGGCACTCCCCCTCTTCAGGATCTGTTGGTTCTTCTGGTTGAATTGCTGCAGTCATGACAATAATAGTGGGGTCTGCGTCAATGATCTGTCATTTACCAGTATTTTCATAATCCGATTCTGGATTAGGTTCCAGCTCCTTGTCTTTGATCTCGACCACCAATGACTATTTTGAAGGACATTCAGCAGTGTTGTGCCAGGGGCTTTTTTGGAAATCACACCATTTTCCAGTGTCTTTCTTTGTCTTCCCGTGACCCTTCTTTTCTAGTGTCTTGGAATGGTTTTCGGGAGACTTCTTGTTAGGGATGTATTTTTCATACTTTGTTATTGCGGATTTGCAGACCCGAATTCTCGTTTGTTCTGGTGCTTAAATTTATGCTCAATTTTAACACCATATTGATAAGCAACACCGAGTGATGAGATGTCCAGAAAATCCATTTCAGTCTGGATGTATCTGTGTAGAGACCCACGGTATTTTAGAACCAAATGTCATTCAAAGTCTTTGATACCCAGCTTGGTGTGCAAGGTATGGAAGGTATTGGTGAACTCAAGAACTGCTTGGCCTCTCTCTTGTCCCAGTGTTGTCCATCTCCTGTACTGGTCCTCATAGTTTCCAACAGGGTAATACTATTCCTTTACCGAATCCACAAAAAAATTCCAAGTGGGATCAACCCCATATATTCCAGACTCCTATGTGGAACTTTTCTCCCAGTAAGTTTCCCACCAATGTTTGACATGGGGGAGATCTTTAAGGAGTGTGAAGGTGATCTTTTCTTTGTCGGAGAAATTGTGAATAGAGAAATAACCTTCTAGAAAAGTTAACCATTTTTCTAGGGCTTCTGCATCTATCTCTCCTTCAAATACAGCAATATCAAAATTAACTTGTACCTTGAAAGGTGAGTTGACTCCAAAGTGGTCGCTTGATGAATATGTGCCTGATGCTATCGGAAGGTGTTGAAGGATGTGGGAAAATGTCTCCATGACTTCGTCCCTCTGTTGCATGAGAGATTGCTTAAGCAAAAGATTGATAGGATCGTCTGCTTCATCATTTTTCTTTTCTTGCGCCATTGAGGGTTTCTTGGGTGTGCGACAATGATTGTGCTCAAGATAGACAAGATCGAGACCCAACTTGCTATACTCAGACCTTGTCGGGGACATGCACTGAAAAAAAAAAACTACCAAGAACAACCTGATCTGATACCACTGATCCGGATTATTTTCGGCACGAAATGAGAGTGGAGATATAATAAAGAAATGCAGAGAGATATTATGTATATCCAATAATATAAAATAAATATATCATAGATGCAACCATAAACAAAGAGATACAGTAATACACGATTTCTATTAATGAAATAAATGTACAGAGACTGTAAAAAAATAGAGTGAAAGACTCGCTAGAATGGTGGTAGCTTATGACTGTTTTGAGCGACATTCATCAGTGTTGTGCCAGGGGATTTTGTGGAAATCACACCATTTTCCGATGTCCTTCTTTGTCTTCCCGTGACCCTTCTTTTCTTGTGTCTTGGAATGGTTTTCAGGAGACTGTTTGTTAGGGTCGTATTTGTCATACTTTGGTTGTTGCAGATTTGCAGACCTGAATTCCCATTTGTTCTGGTGCTTAAATTTCTGCTCAATTTTAACATCATATCGATAAGCAGCACCGAGTGATGAGATGTCCAGAAAATCCATTTCATTCTGGATGTATCTGTGTAGAGCCCCACGGTATTTTAGAACCAAATGTCATTCAGAGTCTTTGATACCCATCTTGGTGCACAAGGTATGGAAGGTATTGGTGAACTCTGGAACTGCTTGGTTCCTCTCTTGCCGCAGTGTGGTCCATCTCATGTACTAGTCCTCATAGTTCCCAACAGGGTAATATTGTTCCTTTACCGCATCGACAAAAATATCCCAAGTGGGATCTGCCCTATATATTCCAGACTCCTCTGTGGAACTTTTCTCCCAGTAAGTTTCCCACCAATTTTTGACATGGGGAAGATCTTTAAGGAGTGCGAAGGTGATCTTTTCTTTGTCGAAAAAATTGTGAACAGATAAATAACCTTCTAGCAGAGTTAACCATTTTTCTAGGGCTTATGCATCTATCTGTCCCTCAAATACAGGAATATCAAAATTAACTTGTACCTTGAAAGGCGAGGTGCCTTCAAAGTGGTCGCTTGATGAAGATGCACCTGATGCTATCAGCAGGAGTTGAAGGATGTGGGAAAAGTTCTCCATCATTTCGTCCCTCTGTCGTGTAAGAGCTTACTCAAGCAACAGATTGATAGGATCCTCTGCTCCGTAGTTTTTCTTTTCTTCCGACATTGAGGGTTTCTTGGGTGTGCGAGAGAGATTTTCCTCAAGAGAGACAAGCTCGAGACCCAAATTTCTATACTCATACCTCGTCAGGGGCATGCACTGAAAAGAAAAACGACCAAGAACAACCTGCTCTGATACAACTGGTCCACATTATTTTCGGCACGAAAAGAGAGCGGAGATATAATAAAGAAATCCACAGAGATATCACGTATAACCAATAATATAATAGAAATATATCATAGATGCAACCATAAACATAGAGATACAGTAATACACGATTTCTATTAATGAAAGAAATGTACAAAGACTGTAAAAATACAGAGTGAAAGACTCGCTAGAATGGTGGCAGCTTATCTCTGAAAAGAGATGTGACGGCTACTCGCATTCACAAGAAGATGATTACAATGAGGCTCTGAAGGCATTTTTACAATAAACAGGAATGAAGAAAACCCTAGACATCTGAAAACCCTAACCCTAGGAGATGAAGCGCTAAAAGTCTTGTGGGCCCCGTTTGGGTAAGTTAGTACATCAACTTCCTGGGGTCGTAACTTTTGCATACGATCTTTGTTTTAGGCGTATGATATCTTGTTGAAAATATATCGTCAAGGAGATTCATTTTTTGGTATCAATCATGCCTTTGACTATCATTGAAAACCTCTATCTCGAAAAACCTTCATTTAGGCCCTCAAATGGCCCTAGAAGTTAAAACCTGCTAAAAATAGTAAATTGTCAAAATTGCCAAAAAAATGTTTTGAGCCAGTCGAAAAAGGTGGGTGGCCATCGATATACACCTCGATCAATCCTCTTTATTTAGGAAGGAATGGTCTCCATTGCGTTGAGTTCCCGAGGGAGAGGGAAAAGCGTTTGCAGGATCTGCATCTTGGTGAGTTGTTTGTATTGCTGGAGACGTCGCGCTGCTTAGTTTGCGGAAGTTTGTCATGAACCTGTTGAAGCTGAGGCTGTTCAACAAGTCGAGCTACATGAGAGGAAGGTGTGCATAAGGAATCCTTGTTCTTTGCTGCAACATTTTTTACTTGCTTCTGTTGGATAGAAGGTGCAGGGGGCGACGCTGTAGTGGTTGCAGTGTCCTTCTGTTCCCCTTTTGAACAGATTGTGAAGAAGCTGAATTTTGCAGTATGAGATACGACCTTGTGACACTTTTTAGGTGGAAAAATGTTTGGAACTACCTCTGGTATTCTGTAGAGATGACCCCCCAAAGTAACAATGACACTACGGGGTCGAGACTCATAAACAACATGGCATCTCCACATATATAGTTGGCCCAAGAAAAAATCACAGACCTCCGGTGGGGAAACATCACATAATACCTCATCCTTGAAGGGTTGGATGTCGTGTGACAATCGACATTATTGGCTGACACGGAGATCTCGTCCTTGCTGAAGCCACCTGATGTTGTATGGTTGTGGGTGTGCTTTTATCGACAATCCCAACTGTTTGACGACCTCTGCTAAGATGAGGTTTTGTTGGCTTCTGCTATCAACAATAAAATGCAACGGGGTCCCCTTCACCCACATCTGTGAATGAAAAAGGCACTCTCCCTCTTTAGGATCTATTGGTTCTTCTGGTTGAATTGTTGTAGTCGTGAAAATAGCAGTGGGGTCTGCGTCAATGATCTTTCCTTTACCAATATTTTCAAAATCAGATTCTGAATCAGGTTTCGGATCCTTGTCTTTGATCTCGGCCACCAATGTTTTTTTTAAGTGACATCCATCGGTGTTGTGGCAGGGGATTTTGTGTAAATCACACCATTTTTCGGTGTCCTTCTTTGTCTTCCTGTGACCCTTATTTTCCTGTGTCTTCGAATGGTTTTCGGGAGACGGTTTGTTAGGGTTTTCTTTTTCATACTTTGGTTGTTGTGGATTTGAAGACCTGAATTCTCGTTTGTTCTGGTGCTTAAATTTCTACTCAATTTTAGCAGCATATCGATAAGCAGCACCGAGTGATGAGATGTCCAGAAAATCCATTTCAGTCTAGATGTATCTGTGTAAAGCCCCACAGTATTTTAGAACCAAATGTCGTTCAGAGTCTTTGATACCCATCTTGGTGCGCTAGGTATGGAAGGTATTGGTGAACTGTGGAACTGCTTGGCCCCTCTCTTGCCACAGTGTGGTCCATATCATGTACTGGTCCTCATAGTTGCCAATAGTGTAATATTGTTCCTTTACCGCATCCACAAAAAAATCCCAAGTGGGATCGAGCCCATATATTCCAGAATCCTCTGTAGAACTTTTCTCCCAGTAAGTTTCCCACCAATGTTTGACATGGGGGAGATCTTTAAGAAGTGTGAAGGTGATCTTTTCTTTGTCGAAAAAATTGTGAACAGAGAAATAACTTTCTAGCAGAGTTAACCATTTTTCTAGGGCTTCTGCATCTTTTTGTCCTTCAAATACAGGAATATAAAAATTAACTTGTACCTTGAAAGGAGAGGTGCCTCCAAAGTGTCTGCTTGATGAAGATGTTCCTGATGCTATTGGCAGGCGTTGAAGGATGTGGGAAAAATTCTCCATCATTTCGTCCCTTTGTCGCGTGAGAGCTTGCTCAAGCAACAGATTGATAGGATCGTCTGCTCCGTAGTTTTTCTTTTCTTCCGCCATTGAGGGTTTATTGGGTCTGCGAGAGCGATTGTCCTCAATATAGACAAGCTTGAGACCCAACTTGCTATACTCAGACCTCGTCAGGGACATGCACTGGAAAAACAATGACCAAGAACAACTTGCTCTGATACCACTGATCCAGATTATTTTCGGCATGAAATGAGAGCGGAGATATAATAAGTAAATGCATAGAGATATCACATATATCCAATAATATAACATAAATATATCATAGATGCAACCATAAACACAGAGATAAAGTAATACATGATTTCTATTAATGAAATAAATGTACAGAGAC
This sequence comes from Picea engelmannii, assembly GCA_009831015.1. Classification (NCBI taxonomy): domain Eukaryota; kingdom Viridiplantae; phylum Streptophyta; class Pinopsida; order Pinales; family Pinaceae; genus Picea; species Picea engelmannii. The sequence continues at coordinate 43,513 of ML818408.1, read as the reverse complement.
TGTAAAAATACAGAGTGAAAGACTCGCTAGAATGGTGGCAGCTTATCTCTAAGAAGAGATGTGATGGCTACTCGCATTCACAAGAAGATGATTACAATGAGGCTCTGAAGGCTTTTTTACAATAAACAGGAATGCAAAAAAACCTAGACATCCAAAAACCCTAACCCAAGGAGATGAAGAGCCAAAACTCATGTGGGCCCCGTTTGGGTAAGTTAGTACATCAACTTTCCGGGGTCGTAACTTTTGCATACTATCTCTGTTTTAGGCGTATGATAGCTCGTTGGAAATATATCGTCGAGGAGATTCATTTTGGGAGATCAAGAATTCCCTCTGTTATCATTAAGATTCCTAATCTAGAAAAACCTTCATTTAGGCCCTCAAAATGGCCCTGGAAGTTAAAACCTGCTAAAAATAATAAATTGCCAAAATTGCCAGAAAATTGTTTTGAGCCAGTCGGAAAATGTGGGTGGCCACCGATATCCACCTGGATCAACACCCCTCTCCTTACCAGTTGGATTGAGTTCAATATGATCCTTTTATTCTCATTAACAAACATTGTGCAGTCACCTCTACCATTGGATCCTTTAGAGACACAGTAGACTATGACATCTCTCCCCTTAGTTGCTTTGATTTTATTTTGGGAATTCCCCGTGAACAATAATGATGTGACTAATACAGTGTCTACATCAATACTTATCAACTAATTAAATATGGAAAAACCTTTAAACTTACCTCTATGGAAATTTTGTTACCTCGCCCCACAACTTCTTAGCAAGTTAGTTTGCACAAATGTCTCTCTTTATATTTTCATTAGACCCATATCCCACAAGTTTCTCTATCATTATTTCCATATAGATATTTTCAACTTCTTCCTTCACCCAACACTCTCTTCCCCCTCTAGCCTATGGGGTACACATAATAGGTCATCCCATATATAGTTTGATGTTATGTCTTTTTGGCCTCAACATAGCACCACCGAGTATTAGAGAATTTTCGAGATAAAAAAATCAACCTTAAAACACAAGTTGTTCTTTAAAAATCATCTTTAAAAGAACCAATAGGATTCATGATGATGATGATTTCAACTACAAGGGTAAATAGTTTTGGAGGGAAAGAAAGAAAAAAACTTTTTTAAATTGCATTCTCAGTTTTTCTCCTTGTAGATTTACTCAAATTTCAAGTGTAGTCACTCATTGGAGGCAAAATTAATGAAAAACCTTGTTTGCATGTATTTCTAGTTTTATCTCACAATGTGTCTATCTAACTTGAAATACATGAAAAAAAGGTGTTTATTTACTTCATCATCCTATTGGCATGTTTTACAAGAAGCACGTACTTGCCATTGATGGCAAGAACAATAGTGAACCAAACCTCGAGAGCGCAAAAGACGAGAAAGCTCATAAGAGATAGCGTCGAGAAGTGTAGACGAGGTCCAAGAGACAGACTCATAGGAGGAGCAAAGGTCGAGACTCATGAACACTTAGAAAACCTTCTAATTCAGAGAGATCAGAAGCTCAGGAGGAAGAGAGACAATGGTCGTTGGATCACCAATCTAGAGGACCAACAACCATCTGATTGAATTAATGGAAGGATAGGATAAGCATGGGAAAACGGTTGTGAATTTGATTATCCGAATACCCATCATCCGTCGGATAAAACCCGAATTCCCGTCAGCCGTCAGATCATTTTAAAGTGGAAGGATAGGATAAGCGATGTAAAAGATCTGAGATCTCATTTATGTGAATTTACGTCAGTCGTTGGATCATTCTAAGTGGAAGGATAGGATAAGCTAGAAGAGTTTCATCACAGACAAATCGAGCCATCCATATCGGATCATTATCGATGAACAACATTTAGTTCGGGTATAAATATTCGAGGAGGTTAAGCTCTAGAAAAATCTCACTTCATATTTTTCAGTTTCAGATTTGAAAAACCCGAAGCCCGGAGAGCCGGAGAGCCTAAATACATTCTCGACCATCGGATCATTCAAAAAATATCGCAACCATCAGATCATCTGGAGAATATCTCAAGCGTCAAATCGTTCGAAGTTAATTTGGGTCGTTTGATCCAAAGCATCATTTTGAGAACTTGAAATCCCCGAAGTTCAGAGAACCGGAGAGCTGAAATAAATCCTCGACCATCGTATCATCCGAAGTAAATTTCAGTTGTCAGATCATTCTAAAGTGGAAGGACAAGATAAGTTGGAAAAAGGACGTGCTAATCTCAACGACCGATAATAGGGCACTCAGATTTATGGTCGACGGGGCATATTAGACCCCCTCGACCTTTCTTCCTTTAACCATGGGAGGGGTTCTAATTTTGTGGTATTTTCCATGTGGGACCCTCATACGTGTCACCTTCATGTTAACGCAGATCCCCCTCACTCATTACTACTTACCGCCTAACCCCCCCTCCGAGTAAACCACCAAACTACTCATACTTACCATCTTCGCACTCCGATGTCACACTCCACTACCCGCTACACATCACACTCCACTAACGTGCTCTACCTCCACACTCCAATACACTACCTACATGTCGCACCCATGTCAGCAAACCACCTCATAAAGGACATGTGGAAGACCATGTCAGCAAGGACAGAAGTCGTACGATATTAAAGATAACTTTGGGTGTATTCTCAACCGTTGATCATAGTATAGTGGAAGGATAGTGTAAGTTTGAAAAGTTGAAATCCAAAAGTTCCAAAGGGTGAAGTTTTGACATCTATCCATCTCAATGTTTGATTAAGTCCTAGTCATCAAATTGAACAATGAAAGTATGAGTGTAAGGATCAAATCTAAACATATATTTGTTTCCGTGAAATTAATTGTTCGATCTGATCCGTCCATTCAGGAGTACCGTCAAGATCATGAGATCGACGGTCCCATCGCATTGCGGGGCCAGAACATGCTCGTGTCCTAATTTTTCGTGAGTGGGCCACAATCGAAACCACAGTTTTGGAGAAAGGATGCGTGGAGGCTCGTAGTGAATTTAAGGATGGAAATTTATTTTAAAATATAGAAACCTTTGCGAATCTTACTAATCCTTCATATGCCAACTATAAATGTTTGGCGATATTTTTGTAAAAATATTCAAATTTCTAAGGATTTTATATAGTTTTTATAAAATTTTGGTGATTTTTAAGGTAAAATTATTTTATCCTATAGAATATGGGCGAATCATTTTTAAAATAGCGAATCTCGTTTTTGAAATAACCATGGAAAATTAGCCCATGAGCAAAATTTAGCCCCTAAAATCATCTATGGAAGCTAGTCAATAAGCAGGTGTTCCAAGTAAAATAGTCATAACTTATTCATCGAGAATCCAAATGAAGTGGGACAAATTTCATTGGAAAGAGTACGGAATGTAGTTTCTTGTGTGTGAGTTTCAAAATAGGATGTTAACTATTGAGCATGGGCATTATGTGCAAGTTCACTCTCCTGAATAGACCAGAATTGAATAAAGTATACCATTCTTTCTATAAATTATTTTTGGGGAGGATTCAAGGAGTGAAACTTGGAGGAGTTTCAGAAAATACATTGAGTAATATTATATACAGGATCAGAGTACTCTAAAAATTGAAGAAATTGAAGAAGTCTCAGGAAGCATTATCAAGTTCTATGTGATGATTGGTTGATGGTGATGATTTAATGTAAAGTTTTATTATCTCTCATATATTCTCGGGTGGAAGGAAGGGGCAAGGATGGAGAGTTCAACTCTCTCTTGATATTGGAGGATTGTGTCTTCCTCTTGGAGGTTTATCCCTCCCTTTACATTTTGAATTTGTAGCTACCTTTGGAAGTCATTACTTCTCTTGAACAATAACTATTGATTATTTCTCATATATTGTGCATTGTGTATTGTGATGTATTGGTGTAACTCTTATACTATTGTTCATTGCTCATTGGATATAGTTGAATGGTTTAAGTATAAGTTGAAAAATGTTTTAAATTGTACTTGATATTGATTCACCCCCCTCTTAGTATCAACAATTGGTATCAGAGCAGGTTGCCTTCAGAACAGTTTAACCACTGGAAGGAAAATCATGAGCAGAGATGGATGACCATGAGCACATTTCAAATGGGATTCAAAAATTTGATGTAAGAAATTATGCATACTGGAGTGATATATTGAAAACTTACCTAACGAATTTGGGAGTAGACATTTGGTACTTAGTTGTAAATGGCTATGTAATCCCAAATAATGCTCCAACCGATCCAAATGAGAAGAAGCTTATGAGTTGTAATTCAAAAGCCAAACATGTTATTCTAGCATCATTGGCACCAACCATTGCTAGCAAAGTGATGGGATGCAACATTGCTAAAGAGGTATGGGACAAACTCAAGAATATCTACGAAGGTGATCCAAAAGTTAAGTAGGTCAAGCTTCAACGACATAGAGAAGAATTTGAAAATTTGAAGATGAATGAAAATGAATATATTGCAACCTATCTTCTTAGAGTTGATGAAGTTGTTAATGCTATCAGAGGATTAGGTGAAGAGCTCGATGAATCGTTGGTTGTACAAAAAGTGTTGAGATCACTTCTCTTGAAGTATGATGCTAAGGTCTCCGCCAT
>ML818408.1:0-29598 GCA_009831015.1 Picea engelmannii | reverse complement strand
GGGGGGGAGGGGGTCCGAGTTGGTGGTATTTTCCATGTGGGACCCTCATACGTGTCACCTTCTTGTTAACTCAGACCCCCCTCGCTCATTACCACTTACCGCCTAACCCCCCCTCCGAGTAAACAACCAAACCTCTCAGACTTGCCACCTCCATGCTTCGACGTCACACTCCACTACTGCACTCTACCTCCACACTCCACTACACTTCCTACACATCTCACCCACATCAACAGACCACCTTAGCAAGGACATGTGGAAGACCACGTCAGCAAGGACATGAGTCGTCCGATCTGAAATATCACTTTGGGTGTATTCTCAACCGTTGATCATAGTATAGTGGAAGGATAGTTTAAATTTGAAAACTTGAAATCCCGAAGTTCCAAAGGGAGAAGTTCTGACAGCCACCCATATCAATTTTTGATTAAGTCCTAGCCGTTAGATTGAACAATGAAAGGATGAGTGTAAGGATAAAATCTGACCATTGATTTGTTTTCGTGAAATAAACCATCTGATATGATCTGTCCATCCAGGAGCACCGTCAATATCATGAAATTGATGGTTCTGTCACATTGTGGGGTCAGAACATGCTCATGTCTTAATTTTTCATGAGCGGTCCACAATTGAAACCACTGTTTTGGAGAAAGGACGCATGGAAGCTCGTAGTGAATTATGGGGCGAAAAGTGGGTTTCCCTCAAACCACCTTTGGTCGCGCCCGCAATCACATGATCACATGATAGCATCGCCCATGGTCACATCAACGGAAGATAGGGGAAGGAGATAACATTTTCAAGCTCCAACTCGGAGTATAATCCAACGACGTTGATCAATCTGAATCTGATCTAAGCGTTGATGTTTCATCTCGTGATTTCTTGATCAATTACAATTCAGTTACACTAATTGAATCATTGTTTCTGAGCATTTGAATCATTGTTCTGGGGAATTGGATGTTAGAAAAATATTTGCCTCACCCTATGCAATATTGAAGAGAGGGACTTACTCCATTTCCCTATGTAGACTTACTTTCCCTGATTAATGAATCCAGAGACAAGAATACATATTTTTCCACTTGTATGCACCTGGAAAATTATACGGCATGCGTATACATTGACTGCTCCACTACATCCCGCGTACATCGGGATTTGTTCCAGAAAATCAAAAATAAATGTCGGGTTTCCATGTCATGATATAAGATCTCTAATCCTTGGCCTTCCATATACTGGAAATGTTCCAAATCATCCCTTCAGTTTCATTTTGAAGGCTATAAAGAAGCCAATTCTGAGCTATGGAAAAGGAGATAGAATTCAACTTTGAGAGCAAAGTTACTCTGAAGAAATTATTACTTCATTATTGAGTTTACATCCCTTTGTCCTTTAAGTCTGAACACAATGTTCATCTCCCAAGCTCTTCCCTTATTGATGGAGAACCTCTTTGTCTCCCTTATATGAGCTTTCCTTTTGTGGAAGATTGAAGTGGTGGAGGCCCAATCGGAAGGAACTCGGTTTATCGATTATGAACTGTACCGATACAGAAGTCTGTAATGTTTTCACTTATGCTAATCATTTATTAATAGAAATACTCCTTTCCCGTCCAATTGATATCTTGCAAATATATGTATTATGATCCATGGGCATGTTTGTTTCAAATATTAATGGATTATGCTATCTAATGTGCTAACCTGTTATATTATCACTATATGCTTTCTTTGCTTGTTTGTTGAGAACTTGTTGCAGGTATAATGTTTTGGGTCGAAGTGCTCAACGGTGGACATCATCAAACATTTGGACGAGGTAAGCCTCTTTCTTACCTCCTTTGCACATTAATTTATATAGCATATGTTGGAATTGAGTAGATTTCTATAGTCACTCCTGTGTTTTGTGGTTCACCCTAGCCATAGAGAGATTTTCCTCGTAACAGAATTGGTGACCATACTGGAGAAGAATCTTCTATCTTAGGGTTTGAAGTACTTTTCTCCTTAGATTTCTCTTGTTTCTATTGTGTTTCTTATCGTGTCACTGCTTGAAAGCTCTTGTTCACTCTGGGTCTGAGTTTTCAGCCTTTTTTCCCTTTCCTGGCCTTGTTTCAAAGCATATACATAAATTTTTGCTTGATAGTCACGTACACACGTGTGTTGTCTCACTACAAGCTACATATATACACATTGTTTGCAAAACAGCCACATACACCTTTTTTCCTTGTTGTTTTGCTTAGTATGGTGTTTGTTGGGTGGGATTTTATGCTTGTTGATCCTTCTGAGGTATTTGTACTGCCTGTTGAGTGCCTGTGGGATGACAAGAAACCCTCTTTTTGTTGAATTTTTTGGTGAAGTTTTTCTCTTCATCTTTTCATTTTTATTGTCCTTGTACATTGGGTTGGGTGCTTTGTTACTTGATATACTGCTTGAGTTATCTTTATTTTATATATAGTAGGTTTATATATCAAGTTACTTTTCAATCCATGCATTTTCAGTTTTAATATATTGAAAAAAAAAATATAGGCATTTTGCATTGCTTGGCATTTTTTGTCTTTCTAATTTTTATCATTAGTTTAGTACATACAGTGAAATATTGCATCTTTACTTCTGAATCGTAGTTTTGAATTTGGAAGTTACATCATTTTTTAGGAGCATATCATTCATCAAAAGTTAAAGTTAATACTTTGCATTATCTTCATATTTACTTTCTTGCAGAGTCATAACACCATGGGTTTCATTACCATAAACCTTTTTGAGTAATCACGGCCATAAAATCAATGCTATAATTTAAAAATTTATTAGTAACGATTTTATTTTCTAGGGTGCACAAACTAGTCTAGGATTTAGTGCCTTGGAATAGGATTTTGTGAGTAAACTTCTCCAAGGAAATTAAATCAACATATGTGTCTGAGTCAGGAGTAGAAAAATCCATTGTATAATTGGTAAGATCATGAGGCTTTTCTCACACTAGAGTTAATCATGAGGTTGCGCGAAGTTGGTTGAAGGGATATCCCTCGGATACTCGCCTAGCGTCATATATATTTCTATGGATTTATTCATATTTGGGGATCTTGCTAGTGCCCATATCTCTGTGAGCGGTGGTACTTTCAAGGTTTCAGGATTTTCTACCCTTCCCATACGATGATCCGTACTTATGACTGCTTGCTTGTGCATCGATTATATAGTGGTTTATTAGTTGCTTGACTTAGGTATCTCATAGGTTACTTGCAAGGGTTATTTTTTAGGTACCCTGGGTAAGATAGGGGTCGAACAACACACAACCTTTATGGAGGATTACCTTTCTGGGGGGGTCTGACCGACTACTTGTTAAGCCCACGAGGGCCCCAATAACTGATTATGTTACCTCCGATCTTTAGCAGGGAGTCTCAAGTCCCTCCTAAACGAGACATACCTTCTTTAGGGAGGGAGGCCACTCAACTACTTTAGCCTGTTTGCATGCATATTGGTTGTTTGACTTTTGGTGTGCTCTTTTCTTACTAGTTGGCCTTAGGATATATTTTTTATCTTTAGAGTATTAAGTCATCATGGAGTCAGACCAGCCACCCCGCTGGTCCCGTCGCTTGTTACAGTTACCACTGGATTTTGTATCCTTGCCTTCTAAAAGGCGTAGAGTCAATACACGTGGTACACACACATCCACCACTCAGAATTGTGATTCTACAAGGATGAGTACTGAATCGAGCCTTTTGAATTCTAGGATCCCTTTGACTCCCATACCCATTGTAGTTAATGGCACCCCTTCAACTCCTGCAACCTCCATGGTTGTAGTACCAGAGGCACCTATCATTACTATGGCCTGACCTATAGTTAATGCTCATGCTACCATTTCGAACCCCTTTGGGTCTCTTGTCCACTCACCAGGCTACAATGTTCAGTCCATCCCTATGGCTTCTAGTCCATTTTCTTATGGTATGCCTAATTTCACCTCACATTTTTCAAACTCCATCCCAACGGCTGGCCTCAATGCTAGTGTTGGGATTGGGGGCAACACACCTCCATACAATCCTTTTTCATTTGGTGGATCTCAAATCCCTCAAATGACTCCTAATATGGGAGGTATGTCTTCTTTCAACTTTGGTTCCAATCTTCCTACTTATGGGTGCAATAGTCAACTTGGCAGACAAGTTTCAACTCAAGTTCCATCCTACAATCCTACCTCCTCAATGCAGATTCTGATCAATACACTTGGCATGCTTAATCCACCTCTATCCTCCAGTTTAAAACCTGGGGGAGGTCAGTTTCACACTTTGGACAACCCCCAACCTGGATCTAATCCAGTTGGGGGCAGTTTCTATAACCCTCAACAAAACATTCCAGCTGGAATGATTCCCAACCCACCTTATATGAATCAGCCTAGAGGAGGGCCTTATAATGTCAGACAGGACCATGGTGTTTATCAGAACCCTGGATGGCCTCCAAATCCGCAAGCGCAATATTTCTCGGGAGGTTGGGGCCAGATGTCACAACCCCATCTCCCTTTTTTGGCCACGCTTAATCTGTCATATTTATCTAAGTTAATGAATGACCTTGTGAGTCACGATCCTACATGGCCCCCGGTCCCCACCAAACTTCCTTCAGACATCCCAAAGTTTGAGGGTAATAATGGAGAGGACCTTAGTGATCACGTCACTACATTTCACCTTTGGTGTTCATCAAACTCCCTTAACGACGATTCCATTCATTTGAGATTGTTTCAACGCACACTTATTGGAGTTGTGGAGAAATGGTATATTGAGCTACCAAGGGGGGAATATGGAGCTTTTAGTCAGTTGGTGATGGTCTTTTGTAACCACTTCCAATTTCCCATTTGTTATGATGTTGGTTTAGAGTTGTTGTCTACTTTACGCCAGGATACCGCCACTCATATCTCAGACCATATCCAGGAGTGGCATAGAAAAAAGAGGTTGATTAAGACACTTATACCCTTGTCCTTTCTTTTAGAATGGTTTCTTAAGTCCTTACAGGCTCCTATCTCGAAGGACGTTGCTACTTCTGGGGTTACCACTGAGGAAGAAGCTATCTTTAGAGCCCAACAATTAGATTTGATATATTCTTAGTTTGGGATGTTATACCATCTTCTTCCTGAAGCACTATGGTCTACTTACAACCCTATACAAAATCCCGGACCTCGTGTCGATGGCATTGTAGGATCTGCTAATCTAAAGTCTGCAAACTCGATGATGAACTAGTTAAAATAGTTTCCTTTAAGCTAGTCTGTAGGAGGATCATCCTTGTCTGTGTCTTCCAATCCCACACAGTCGGTGGATGTACATTCAGTGCAATCATCGACCAAGCTGAATAGTAGCCAGCCACAAGAAGGGAATAAGAAAAAAGGATGTAATAACCGTAAGGGTAGGAAAAATGGTAATAAATACAAGGACAATAATGAGAAGATGGGTAATAGTTTTGGAGAGGGAAAATGAGAAAAACGTAAGGTGAAGTTTCCCTATAAGATTTCCACATATGATCACCTTACCCATTTGTGCCCTAAACTTTCAAAATCTATGAGGCTTTTAGCTCAATTGCCCGTCGTGCTAACGAATCCATTCCCACATAATCAACACTTAGCCTAGAGCTCCTCAAATGTCGTAAATGCGGTTGGTGGAGGTCAAAACTAGTAGTCACAAGATGGCGACCGTTTATGTATCAATATGGTCGATGCAAAAATTGATGTAGCCACTTGATCTCAAGACTATACTTCTAAAAAAACTATTCCTGGTCTAGAATCTCCTCCTCCTCCCCCAGAGACGACTTTACAGATTGAGAAACCAGAGCCACAACCTTGTATTCTGAAAGGAGTGCTCAAGCACTCTACCCATAATCCAAATGTTAGAGCCACCTAGAACTATTCTATTGTTGAGGACCTAGGCCAAACCCCTTGTGCTATGTCGGCTTTGGAGGTAATCTAGATGTGTCCTTCATAGAGGAATGCCTTACTCTCTACTCTAGGAGCTCTAGAACCCAGTGGCTCAAAGATTATCAAGTTTGACGTCACATATGTTAAGCCTCACTTTCCTTACCATGTGGATTTCCAAATCCATGTGGAGTATTCAAAGTATACCATCAAACGTGCGGTTGTTGATGAAGGTGTTGCTACGTGTGTGATGTCCCTGGTTTGTTGGAAAGCTCTTGGTTCTCTGACCCTTTCCAAGTCATCGAACATGTTGACTACTTTCGACTATCATTCCTTCTGCCCTCATGGTATTCTCTTTACCTTTCTGGTCTAGTTAGGTGGGAAGACAGTAGAGGTGGAAGTAGAGGTAGTAGTTGTGCCTCTTGATTATAACCTGTTACTAGGCTGCAATTGGACTTATGCTATGATTGTCATCGTATCGTTTGTTTTCTGCACTCTTTGTTTTCCTCATCAAGGGAATATTGTTGATCGATCAGTTATCCTTTGCGTACTCTAGTCCTAATGCATCTCTTGGATAGTCGATCACTGTGATCGACAATTCTCAGCCAGAAATCGAGAATGTCAGTGTTGTAATGTATTCTTCCCTTATGGGTAATTTCGACTTCTCAACACCAAACCATCAAGTTTACGCCATGTCCAATAGGCATGTCTCGACTGGGAGGTCCATTCCTTTCTGCACATATTATTTTGATGATCTGTGGACCCTACCTTCCCCGACTTTGTCTTGCGAAGGATAGTTTCATTCTAGGATGGCCATGCCACTGTCGGCAATAGATATTGCGTATCAAGTTGTTCTCGACTCTTTCGCCGATCCCGATCCTATTCCCTCACCAATGAACGAGGAGGATCTCGTATCTAGGCCCATGTGGGCCACCTCATTGTCTTGTTCACATGATTTCCTCGATGATAATTTTCCTTCGGATGAAGCCATGAATAGTTTTGACAAACCTTGGGATGATATGCATCATCGTTCTTATTTTCTCCCAGATATTGAAAGAATCAAACAAGACGACTTTCGATCTACTTTGAGCAAGATAGTCGATCACGTCATAGTTCCACTTGATATGCATGGCATTTATGCCAAAGGAAACATGGTGATTATTTCTCCTACCATCCATATCGACATCTCTTGTACCCCTGGTAAGGTTGAAAATGTAAATATCGGTGCAGATTGTTCGCCAGAAGAAATCCTGATCTACAACGAGTCTTCAAAGAATTTTGAGACGTAATTTCTTGGTCCTATGAAGAGATGCCAAGGATCGACCCTCATATTTTTGAACATGAAATTAAAACTTATCTGGATGTTAAACCTGTTCGGCAACATCTTAGAGATGTCAACCCTCGAAAGGCCCCTGCTATTAAGGCAGAGGTGGAGAAGCTACTTAACGTTGGCTTCATCTACCCAGTTTCTTTAACCGAATGGGTATCCAACCCCGTTCCTGTAGATAAGAATAAAGGAACCATTTGTGTATGTATGGATTTTCGTGATATGAACAAGGCCTGTCCGAAAGACAACTTCCCCACGCCTTTCATCGATTAGATTCTCGACGAGTGTGCTGGAAGCGAAGTATTTTCTTTTATGGATGGATTTTTAGGATATAATCAAATTCAAATTAAACCCAAGGATCAACACAAGATGACATTTTTTTGTCCTTGGGGAACTTTTTCATACCGGAAGATGCATTTCGGCCTTAAAAACGCCAGAGCAACCTTTCAACGTGCCATGAATTTCGTGTTTCATGATCTTAAACACATAGTCGAAGCTTACCTTGATGATCTTGCTGCTCACTCTTGCAAAAGAGTGGATCACATTACTCACCTTCGGAATCTTTTCGAAAGATGTCGTTATTATAGGATCTAGTTAAACCCTCACAAATGCATCTTTTGCGTTAAGTCTAGTCATCTTTTAGGTTTTCTAGTTTGTGAGACTAGGATCATGGTAGATCTGCTCAAGGTTGAGGAAATAATTCGGTTACCTCCCCCGTGCATGATTAGACAACTTCAGGGTCTACAGGGGAAATATAACTTTATTCGTAGGTTTATAGTAAACTATGATACTATCACTAAAGGTTTCATGCATCTTTAGGAGAAGGACACCCCTTTTATCTGCGATGAGCAAGCCTAGGAGTCCTTTGATGATTTGAAGAAAGCTTTGGTGTCGGCACCTCTGCTGAAGCCTCCAAACTATAGTAGAGATTAATTACTTTATATTGTCACATCCAAGGATACGATTGGTATGGTTCTAGTTCAGGAGGATGACGAGCTTCATGAGCACGTCATTTACTATCTTAATCGAACTTTACTTGGTCCTGAACTAAATTATGTTGAACGAAATTGCAAGTAGTCAGCACTCCCCGATGTATCATGACAAGGGACTAATTGTCTCTCGTGGATCCTTCAAATCTAGCAGTGGTGAGTTTACCAATGACCTACAGGTTTTGGTGTAATGGCAGTCGTACTACCAACAATTGGTATCAGAGCTAGAGGTCACGAGTTCGATACACACTCAGCTCGTGCTGAGGGGGAGGTTGTTGAACGAAATTGCAAGTAGTCAGCACTCCCTGATGTATCGTGACAAGGGACTAATCATCTCTCGTGGATCCTTCAAATCTAGCGGTGGTGAGTTTACTAATGACCTGCAGGTTTTGGTGTAATGGCAGTCGTACTACCAACAAATTACACTCACGTCGAAAAGCTAGCTTTGGATATCATTCATGCAAACCAGTGTTTGTATCATTATATATTACTTTGAAAGACTACGATGGTTGTAGATATCAATAAATTTCAATATGTCCTTACCCGATGTATCATAGGAGGAAAATATAATAAATGGATTGTCATTTTACAGGAGTTTGATATCGATTTCACTTCCGTGAAATCCATGAAATTCCTATTATTTCCAGAGTTGATATCAGATTTCCCATGATTAGATGAGGACGTTATCCATGTTGACTCGTTTGCAGATGAACACATATTTCTTGTCTCATCGTTTGACCCCCGCTATGGAGACGTTGTTCTCTATCTTCAGACTTTGAAGTTTCCTCAGCATCTCTCACGAGATGATCGATGACATATAAGATACCAAGCTAATAAATATACTATCATCGATGACACTTTGTATCACCGAGGAATAGATGATATATTGCATCATTACCAAGTCTATCCTAAACGATTTCCACAGTGGTGCTTGTGGTGGTCATCTATCTGGGCTTGTAATAACACAAAACATTTTGCGAGCTGGTTATTTCTGGCCTACTATTTTTAAGGATTGTATTGAAGAGGTTAAGAAGTGTCACCCCTGCTAGGTGTTCACTCGAAAAATGCACTCGCATCCAACCCCTCTTCACCCATTCATTACCGTCGGTCCCTTCACTAAGTGGGGGGTGGACTTCGTCGATTGCAACCCAACTTCGACTGGGGGTATCAGCACATTATCATGGTCGTAGAATACTTTACTAAGTGGGTCAAGGCCATGCCTATAGTTAAATCCAATGGGAATACTGTAGCCTTCTTTTTATTCAATCATATTATCGCCTGGTTCAGTATCCCAAGTGATATTTTCATTGACCATGGCAGTCACTTTCAAAATGAAATGATGGAAGAACTAGCCGCTAAACTGGGGTTTAAACATGATCACTATTCTCCTTATTATCCCCAAGAAAATGGGCAAGTAGAGGCCGTCAACAAGTCTTTCAAGACCATTTTTCAAAAAATTGTCAGTCAGAGTAAGTTTGACTAGCACACCATGCTATATCCTGCACTCTGGGCATACCGAACCTTGGTCAAGACTGCCACCGGATTTTCCCCTTTCCAGTTAGTACACAGTGTGGAGTTGATATTACCCATTGAATGTGAAATCCCTTCTCTTAAGTTGGCAATCGCGCTCCTACCTGACACATCCGATCTCTAGATGAGCAACGTTGAGACACCTCTACGGCTATCGTGGTGAACAAATGACGTGTCAAGGTCCAGTACGATAAGTCTGTCTGTCCTTGGTTATGCACTAAGGGTGACTTGGTCCTCTTGTATGATCAAGCCAAAGAACCACTGGGGGAAGGCAAGTTTAAACCCATGTGGCACAGTCCTTACATTGTGCAACGTGTGCTATAAAAAGGAGCCTATGAGTTAGAATATTACGAAGGGAATAAGTTGGTCGAGCCCAGAAATGGGCTCTACTTGAAAATATACTACGCTTTAGCCCCAGGCTTATGCGGAAATATTTGTATACTAATGTAATTTAGTGTATATATCTCTTTATTTTTCATCTTCGGGTTGTTTATCGAGTTTTTGCTTGGTTGACAGATGTCAACGGAGTCATTAGTCTACTTAGGATTCACAGACGGGGCCAATTGTCACACACATAACTTGGCTTCCACCGCTTGGTTGATTTATTCATCCGAGGGTCTACTGGTGTCTTTAGGAGGCATATGCCTAGGGCCATCCATGAATAATGTGGTCAAATATAGTGTTGTTATAGAACTTTTACATGATGCTATCTTACATCGCATCCATTTGTTAAAAGTTCGCCTGGATTCCCAGTTAGTAGTACATCAGTTGAACAATCATTACCGCGTGCATGATCCTACTTTACTCTGATGGTTCCTACGGGTATGTCTTTTAGAATGACAATTTGATTTTATTACATATTATCATATTCCTAGGAGTTCTAATTATGTTTTCGATTCTTATGCTAACTACATTTTAGATTGGCATTTGTCACATATTTAAAAGAAAAGAAAACATCTAATCAATGTACACATTGTAAAAAATAAGTAAAGCAGAAGATCCCTTTTATGTATTTTAAAAAATATGGTGTTTATAGTACAAAATGGGGCTAACACCCTCATATACATATACAGTCAGTATCATAATATCCCATGACATGTATGCCTATGGCGCCAAGTGTGTGTTATGGTAGCAAATCACGACGTTTGTGAGATGCTGAAAGAGTCGTACCCACGCCCTGGGTACACCAACCACCTGTTGTTTCATGGCTTCAGGAATATCCTCTACCTGAACCATGGGTATCTTGTGTGTCAGATGCAACAGGTTTCCCTGCACGTTTTGTAGCACACTCTTGGATTCTCCTCCCGTCGCTTCGTCCCCCCGGTTCCTCTGTTGATGTCGAGGGAAACCCTATGGCCATCGTGGACCCACGTCTATGATACACAAATTGATAGTCAATACTTAAACACCATCCAAAAATATTTTTGTCCTAATTATACAAAAATATAAAAAAAAATGAAATATGTAAAAACATTTTGACATACCTATGTCACGATAAGCGGCTCCTGGTGGAAGTGGCATGTCTAGATCTCCTCTGAAATCGATCCCCTCATAGGGATAGTCATCTAAAGCAATGACTTGTCGATGCCACCAGTAGAAAAATTCCTCGTTGTAGGGCATCAGCACCCTACCTCCTCCCTACCGCCTCATCACCTCGGTCCACCATGCCATGGCTGGATCGTGAGGTCCTCTTAGGAGAATCTCAACTCTAGGTCCCAAACCTGGAACACGCTTGAAAAAGAAGCTGCACAAGATGGAGTCCAACCCGAAATTCATTTTACCCCCATGTTTACACTCCGTCAATTGGATCTTCATATTGGCCAGTATTGAGGTACACCAGTCATACACGGTGCGCCTCGCACATTGCCCTGCATGAAACATGAGCGGCCTCGATGCCTGGTGCAACAAGGCCGAACCTGTGATCCTAGTCAAAACTAGGACAATGATCTTCAGACTGAGGTTGTTTATTTCTCGGATGGGGACTTCACTCCCTACCTTATGGGTCCCAGCTACACAATGGGCATCGATATATTCTTCTATATCCATCCCACTTCCTTCCCCTGTGATTTAATGTTCACAACCTCCCTCCAGCATGATAAACCGGTCAGAAAATAGATGTCCTCCACTTCAATTCTCAATGGTTTCCCATAGATATTGAAGCTCTCGCTATCAGGGTCCCAGTAACCCACCAACATCTCCAACAACCTCACCTGGGCTCTCATCCCTTTGAGTGCCCAAAACTTATATAAACGACATCGCTTTAAGGCCATTTGGGCCTCCGGATCTTGATCTACAGTGGCATCAACCTCTTCATGTTCCCTTTCTCGCCATTCAAGCACCATCCTGTTAGAACAAACACAATTTTGAGTTAGATCCCTCTTTTTTGGTTATTTGTGTGCCTATACATAGCTTACTGTGCACATACTCGCATGTAAGTCTCAGAATACGAGTCTTGTAGTTAATACATGTGTGTATACCTCGTCGTATACGCGACCTAACCATATGCAGCCCGCGTACACCAAAAAAACTACTTTGCACTTTAAATAACTAAAAATTTAACACCTAATTCAAAAATGTAATCCATTGAAATTAAAGAGAAAGAGATCAATAATTACCTTATCCAGACGGCTCGTGATTTCGTTACTAGATGCTCCTGCAATCATCATTTGAATCTTGGAGGAAATTTTGTCCAATTTGAACTAGTTGGGTTAAAAATCAAAATGGTATAGTAATTTTTTATTTTATTACTATTTATAAATTATTTTTACCCACTTTCTATAGTTTAAACCTTTTTTTGCACCTCATGGACTAATACCAATGTGGATTGAGTTGGTTTTTGTAGTTTTAACCTGGGATTCTTGCAGGTTTCAGTACTTTGTCGACCGTTTGTCACCTTGGGCAGGTATATTCATTACCCAACATATAGGATAGGTATTCATTCCATTATGCACTTTCACATTATCCTATGACTGCCGCTCTACATGCCCTAGGTACGAACCCATTTGTTGGGACAAAAAACCTTCCCTCTGCTATAAAGCCATGTCATTATCAAGTGGTAGAAACTTACCAAACATGGGTGCCCTAGTTAGATCCCCTACTGCATTTGGTTCCCATGCAGATATTTTTCCATCAAGATCGAGAGTCCCTCACAATTTGTACTTGAATTTTTGTTGAGCCTCATTTCTCATTCATAAACATGCGACCTTTTACCCCGTGGACTCCCAAACGAGTTAATTTAAGCTCTTTTCCATATCGTCTTTAAAAAAGAGAAAACATTGTTGAGTGATTTGTACCTTTCACACTTGTTAAATTGGATTTGAAAGATCATGAGTCTTAGTTAAGATCTTTTTCCGACTCGTTACCAAAAATAGAAAAGATTGTCGAGTGAACTTGTCATTTTCACACTCGTAAATTGGATTTGAAAAGACGTCTAATTGGCACAATTTTACCCCTTTATCACACCAAGTAGACTAAAAGACATAAAAAATGACATTTTCGGCATTAAGTTGTGATTGCATCTCATGCCCCTGCTTGTAGTATTGAGCCTATAGTCGGTTCTCGCTTTGCGTTATAAACTGTTTTCCTCGGCAGTTTTTCATTCTCAACCAAGCAGAGCTTTGTTTATATCCTTTGCAATTTGACACCCTATACCTAGGAGGGAACATCCCCTAAGTGTCCATCTCCCGCATGCACTTCCCTGCATTGAGCATAGGTATGTTCCACTGCTGGAACTAGTTTTTCTTACTTGCGACACTCGTTCCCTCCTCTATATCATAGCATTCGTTTGTTATGAAAAAAAAAGATGGGGGGAAGGGAGTACTATATTATATTTGGCAGCAGTCATGTCGCTTTGAACAGAGCACAAAGTTATTTGAGTCCATTCCTCATAATTTTGGGATTAGCATGACCTTAGGAAGTTGAACTCGTTACAGAGCATTCTCTACCGACTGGTTACTCTTCCAGTCCATACAGACAACTTCATTGATGCCTTCTGCATCTCATGGTTTTATCTTTGGGTCTGTGCTTCCAGATTTCACCATATGTCTCAAGATCTTTATCAAAGGAAGTCTATCAACCTGTGTCAGCCACTCCTTAGAACTCTTGACTTTGCATGTTGGCCATACCCTCAGTTTGTCTCAGAATCACATGATACTTTAGTCCTATCATGCACCCTAGTCCTACTTTCATCATTGGTAGGTAACCTTGAACCCAACAATCGACATTTCATTGTTGTTCGTTGACTGGGTGGTTTCCATTATGTTCAATGGCAAGACATATATTCACACATTGGGATTCGTGTAGTGTCTTGGATTCCATTAGCCTTATTGGTGGTCTCCTCACCTTTGTCGAAAGTTTTCATCATTAGCTGATATTCAGAAGGACTTTTTCGTGTACCGTTTGCACTTGGAACACGCGAAAGACGCACAGGGTCGTTGGTTCGTGAAATTTTTCTTCGTCTGATTCCCACCAAATCATGAAGCTATTGCTTTGTACCTCGTGCTGACTGATGATAGATGCCTTAATTCTCTCCTTTCAGCAAGTCTCCTTCCATCGACATCAACTCATTATTTGGAAACAAGATCTGGAGTCTTATGAGTACCTTGAGGTTTGCAGTCATTAGTGGTAGGCTCTCTCGCTATCGACAGTTGGGAATACATCAATGTCTCCTGATCGATGGATTCTTCAGGTGTTCGACACCAACTACTCTATTCACACTTGTAAGAATGTACTCGGTGCCTTGATACCTATTTTCATTATCGGTAGGTTGTCTCGCATCTATTAACGGTATACATCAATGACCGATAATCAAATGATGTCTCATTATGTTCGACCTCAAATCCTTTATTCACATGATGTAGACTTGCACCTTTGGTGGATTGTATAGAATACTTGAAGACATCATTATGTGGCCGCATATTTCCTGAGCTGTTGTTTCCTTTTCATTGGACTAGTATCTATATGACTTCAGTGATCATGGGAGATTAGATTGTACTCCATGGTATACAGATATCTTTATATTAGTTTTGAGACTGGTTTTACTGGGCCTTGTCTGTGACTACGACAACTATTGGCATATAACCGCATTTATATTTGCCTATTTTATGGCCACAGACACTTGTTCGGTATATTTTTCACATGGTTTTGCAGTGTATTCTTGGCAGCCATGCATGCAAATTCAATACCGAATGTAATGAGAAATTGATTTCATCCATATGGTTCTCTACCACTCCACTTCTAAGTTATTTATAATGTATTTCGGCCATTGCAGATACTCCTCTAACCTCACACATTAGGGGGCATCCATTAGAACAAGATTTTCCTCACCCTATGAAATCTTGAAGAGAGGGCCTTACTCCATTTCCCTATGTAGACTTTCTTTCCCTGATTAATGAATCCAATGAAAAAAATAAATATTTGTCCACTTGTATGCACCTAGCAAGTTATACAGCATGCGTATACGCTAGTTGCTCCACTACATCCCACATACATTGGGATTTGTGCCAGAAAATCAAAAATAAATGTCGGGTTTCCGTGTCACGACAAAAGATATTTGATCCTTGGCCTTCCATATACTTGAAACGTTCTGACTTGGCCCTTTAGTTGCATTTTGAAGGCTATAAAGAAGCCAATTCCGAGCTATGGAAAAGGAGACAACATTCAACTTTGAGAGCACAGTTACTCTGGAGAAATTATTACTTCATTATTGAGTCTGCATCCCTTTTTCCTTTAATTCTGAACACAGTGTTCAAATCCCAAGCTCTTCCCTTATCGATGGACAACCTCTTTGTCTCCCTTATATGAGCTTGCCTTTTGTGGAGGATTGAGGTGGTGGAGGAACAGTTGGAAGGAACTTGATTTCTCGGTTCTGAACCGTGCTGATACGGAAGTCTGTAATGTTTTCACTTCTGTTGATAATTTATTAATAGAAATACTCATTTCCCGTCCAATTGATATCTTAGAAATATATGTATTATAATCCATGGGCATGTTTGTTTCGAATATTAATGGATTATGCTATCTAATGTGCTAACATGTTATATTATCACTATATGCTTACTTTGCTTGTTTGTTGAGAACTTGTTGCACATATAAATTTTTGGGTCGAAGTGCTCAATGGTGGACATCATCAAATGTTTGGACAAGGTAGGCCTCTTTCTTACCTCCTTTGCACATTAATTTATATATTATATGTTGGAATTGAGTCGATTTCTACAGTCACTCCTATCTGTTGTGGTTCAACATATCCATAGAGATATTTTCCTCGTAACATTGGAATCATGGCTATTGAGAGTTCTGAGATTCCCGACATTGATCATTGGAGATCTATAGTGTAATGGATGATGAGAGCACAAAAAAAACTAAAAAAATATGTTGAGACAGAAAAAGGTTGTAGTTTTCTCGATAAAACAAGTTGAATTGTATGTAATCAAGAAGAGAGCATGAACAGAGTGTGAAAGATGCAGAGATGAAGAACACAATATGGACAGAGAAGAAATGGTGAAAAAAACAGGTTGTATGAGAACCTAAGAGCATGAGAAGAACAGAGGAAGAGCAGATGGAAAGAAACAACAAGTGCAGTCGAGCATGAACAGATAGAACTAAACCAGAATTGCAGAACAGAGAAGAATTGGTAAACATTGAAATTTATTTATTGTTGTAAGGTATTGTTCAAGCAATTTTTTAGAAAACAGGGTGGTAGGGTGGTGCTAGGCAGGATCGTTGTCCTTAGAGTTTCAAGTGGGTGCTTGAACACATAGAGTTGTAGCTTCCATCTGGTTGCAGCCAAAAAAACTCAGGCGGTAGGTTGGTGCAAGGGAGAACCATTGTTCTCTGTTAACAGGTTGGTGAATGTTTGACTGGAAGTTGGTGCTTCCATCCAGTTGGTGTTGGAACACCCAGGGATTTGGTGCTTCCTTCTAGTGGGTGCTAGAGAAACCAAAGAGTTGGTGCTCTTAGCAAGTTGCAGCTTGCTAAAGAAGAGGTTATAGCCTCATTTTGAGTTGGTGCTCAAAGAAAGATGATGTACAAAACTTAAAAGACTACCTATCATTCCAAGAAGAAGAGGTTTTCTCCCTTTATGGGTTTCCTCATGAATATCTATCTCTGTGTATATCATGTGTGTGATTGATGTTTATTATTTCTTTTGTTCATGACTTACATAATCTTGATGATCACTTGAAGAAGGTTAATAAAATTTTAATAGGCGTAAAATTGTTTAAGCATAGTAACAACTGATTCACCCCCCCTCTCAGTTGTGTTAGTATTTCCAACACATCCAATGAGTTCCTACACTTGAAATTTGATTAAACCTATAAGGGGATAAGTTGAGATTACAATTACAAAACGTAGTTTTCTTTCTTTCCATTTGAAAATTCATAGCTCTTATTTGATCATTTTAAATATTATTTTCCTTAGGAACACCCATTTTAGAGTAAATTTAGACCTCAATATATATATATAATCCTCTAATACACTCTCTTCCTATCATCCACATGTTTCTCACTAGCACTTCAATCAACATTGTTCCACAACCACAACACGTCAACATCACATTTTCCCAGTTTACCTCTTCTACATATCTCAACACAATTTGCACGTTGTCCATAATAAAATTAAGGACTACACATTCCCCATTCCTTCATCTTATTCATCACTACAATTTGTATTGTCAGCAGGAATCTCACTACAAAGATCACACATGGTTTATGGGTGATACAATATGGGATTTTGACCCAACACACTCTTGTATTCACGACTTATCTTGTTAAAGAGGTTTCATTCTTACACACATGGCACACATAATATTTTCTTCTTAGTTATAGGTTAAGCATTATCACTTGGAGGAACCACACTAATCACATCTACAACACCAGTGACCTAACAAAGATCTGCAAACTAGGATTTTGTCTTCCTTTAGTATTAACATCTACAGGAAAACACCAATGGGTATTTACTTTCTCAGCACAACAATATGTTCCTTCTAACATATTTTATTCCCCTATCCAATCTCATAAACTAGGAGGACTAGAATATCCATCAATAGTTCTAACATCTTCTTTATCAATACACTTTTTCCTCCTATGAGTCATTAACGTCAAGACTCTTCTTATCACAAAGTCGCCACACAACATCATGATCCTTCTTGCAACACCCCATATATTCCTAGATATAGTGACCTTTTATTTCAACTGATGTGATGGTTTCTATAACGATTCTATATTCAATGGCCATCAACAACTCTATTATGATCTAGAATACAAATCTTTGCTTCAACATTTTTATGATCCAATAGCTTATTATTTCCACATTGATAACTTACTATTTCTCTTGTATTTATTTGATCTTGGTGTACGTAGCTTTCAAATTTGGCTAGATTCCCCTCTTTATGAAGCTAACCCATAACATGGGATCCTATGTATGACAATACTTTTCAACTTCTTAGCATGATTCAGAGTTTTGGAAGAAAGTCATGATTCTTTCAATCTAAATTGGGAGGAACTAATATGGAATGAGGGTGTCCTCACCCAACATAGTTCCCAAGGAAGACAAATCACTCGGAATTCTTATCCAACTAGCTCGAAGGATGAGGAAGCTCCTCCCTTGAGGGTGAAGTCTTCTGAGGGTTAGGCATGTGTGTATGAATTGGGAAACTAACTTGAGGAATTTGAATTATAATAATAATAATAATATTTTCCTAGTGTTTGAGTGACCTGCAATTAGTTAGTTAGAGGCATTCATATAATAATATTTTATTCCAAATTAGGGTTGTGTGCATGATAGAATACTATTTGACTCTATCCAACAATAAATATAGATTGAGATATGTACTTATATCTAAAGGTTTGAGTCTCATAAACACAAAATAAGTTATCTATTCTAATTTTTAGGTTGTTCATGGTTAAATATTTTCTTCAGATCTGTTGGACTACTGAGAGGGGGTGGTGAATCATTAATGAGAAATTATACCACTTATTAATCCTCTAAACCACAATGTATATTCCTTTAAAATATTCAACCATGTTCATCTGGTCATCATCAATATATTATTGTATCATAAATGTTAACATTCATCAATGCATAATAAACAATAACAAACACATCCACACAATGCACAATATACCAATATTTATGTGGAAACCCAATGCGGGAGAAAACCACATAATTATTTTCTTATATGTCAAGAATTACATTCAAGGAAGCACCAACTTACAATTCTCCAGCTCCAACTGGAAGGAGGCTCCAACCCCTTAGTTTCTCAGGCTCCAACCTGAAGGAAGCACCAACACCCTAATTCTCTGGCTCCAACCAGAAGGAGGCTACAACCCCTCGGGTTCTCTAGCTACAACTTAAAGGTGGCTATAACCACCTAGTTCTCATGCTCCAACCTGAAGGAAGCTCCAACTCCTTGATTATTTGAAACCAACTGAAAGGATGCTACAACCCCCTTTCCTTTCCCCATCCTACCGCTCTTAAATATAAATGTAAAAACTGATGAAACCATTGTCACACTATCACTGTGAGATATTCCACTGTAAACTTGTACCAATCTGTGCCAACAACCTGTAACTAACCTGTACCAATAACCTGCAATCAACCTGTACCAACATATACGCAACTTTTGTATGCTACAACACGTGTATGTACGTGACCTGTATATACTGGAACTTCTGTATGTATGTGACATGTCTATTCTTCATCCTGCATATGTATGTAACATGTCTATGCTTCAACCTATGTACACCCTCATAAATTACCGGGGGTTTCCATTTTTATGAAACTCTGAAACTTCTAGCCCTCTAGACCTTTGTTGTTCCTATCACATCAACATGTAACCTGTCACTGTATCCAATATCTAACAACACAAGTACATAAACTATACACAACACAACATGTCTCATCAATCTCATCAACCAAATCAGATCTACTCACCAAGATCAATCACCAAGACCACTTTCAACCATATGTACAATATCACCAAGATAACCAACAAGATACCTCTAGCTATACACCATACTCTCCATAACCAAATGCTATAAACCCTTATATCAACAATGCATCAAAATCTCACTGTAATGCAAGCTCAAACTATACCAATAACTTTACCAACACATCACTACCAAAAACCCTCAACCATGTACCAAGAAATACAAGATATGCCTCAACACTCAAACCAACAAGATGTACTAATGATAAATACCAGGAATACCAGCGTTGTATTTATGTATATCTATCTCATACAGTAAGTGCCATACCACCAACATCCTCTCTAGGGGAAATCCTCAATCTCCCATAACCATATCTCATGTAGGCAACAATATCCAACTACACATAAGAATATGACATACCTTTTGAACCTGTAGATAGATTTGTTGTACCTGATCACTGTAGACCTTCGTGGGAGTTTGCTTTCAGAATTTGAGAACTTGACACCCTCATCAACTCAAGCTTTCATGAATTTTCCCAATTGTGCGTGACCTTTCCTTACAAAAGCCCATGTATGTACGCCCCTTCCTCCACTACAACCCAACTATGTACACGACTTCCTCCACTACAACCCACATACACCTCAATAACTAAGGTTTTTTTAGTAATTCTACAACTCTAAAACTTCCTCCGTCAACTCTCCTTTTCTACCTCAGACTTGTGCAACTATAGATGTATCAATGGTCCAGGGGATCAAAAAAATGCTCAAAAATCAAAGTTCTCAAAATTTCTCAAAAATAGATTCATTGCATAGATATCGTCCTCACGATCCCAACGGAACTTGAATGGGCTCAAATAGAGTCTGTATGGTTGAGATATCACATTTTGTCTGTTTTTACAAACATGCAAAATGTTGACTGTGCAGTTCATACAGGCCATGTGGCAATTGACCATACGATCATACAGGTTGATGTGGATAGGTGACATGGCATAGCGTGCTGACATGGAAAGTTGATTTGGCAGGGTTACGTGGACCAATCCAAGGCTGACACATGGCATGTTTGAAGGAGAATGAAAGGGTGCCACGTGGCCCAACCAGGGGCCACCATGTGGCACCCTGTTATTGGTTTGTGTTTTAAAAGTTTGTTGGAGCCCCCTAGGGTCAAGCATGGGACCTTAGGCAAGAGAAAAGGCTTTGCAAAAGTTAGGCTACCAGCCCGCCTACGTTAGTACTTAACCACTATTGTTTAAACCTTTTATTTAAAGTTGAATGGTGGCTACGTCGGGCAGAAAAAGGGTAGAGGATTAGTCTCATCCCTCGGTCAAAAAACTCTACACATACCATACAACCAGCGTGCGGGGTTTCCAATGGTCAAGCTAGCAGGTGCATAGATTTTTAGGTCGACGCTCGACCACATGGGGCCACACGACCACAACCTCTGCTGGGAAAGGTGTTAGCACCCTAACCATGCGACAAATCTACCTGAATTTTGGAAACAGTGCATGTGCTGGGTTTTGGCATGGGAAACACACAGATGCCAAGTAATTACACACAAAGGTGTGTTTTGGCGAGCAGAGACAACAAGTTATTGGGAAAAACTTCTAGGAAGTGTATTTTTCTCAATTTTTGGCCAAACCAGGTGTAGGAAGAGCCCGACTAGGGCTTTTGGGAAATTTTGGAGCCATTGAAGCCATCTATTTTTTATTCTGAGCATTGTAAAGCATTGATTTTAACACTTTGATCATATAATGAAAATGATCCATGGGAAGTTGGACCGGGAGATGTAGCCCAAGAGAGGGGTGATCTCCTTTATCATTTTGTTGTGTTATGTGCTTACTTTTGATGGTTGTTTATGACTGTTGATGTTGTTCATTTTAAGTAAAAACTCATTAAGTTTTATGTGAGTGAAACTTGATCCAATTGCATAAGACACATACATTTTCCACTTGCAAATTTGTATACACAAACCTTTTTCTTTTTCAGATCAATCAATGAGTACCTGCGATAAAATTTTCACAATAGAAGATATTCAATGTGCTTGATACTAATAAGAGACCCTTGCTCTCTTATTTATACTCTCCAAGTAGCTTCATCTAGGGGTTATCTTCTAATTACTTTAGTCAACTTCCTTATTTTAGGGCTAACCCACTTCTAACTACTTTTTCCACTTACAACCACTTTATCCACAAATAGTAAACTCACCACTTCTAGTTGCAACTACTTTATTTTTAATTATTTTCTTGTTGCAACCACTTAACCCATGACTAACCACTTTGACTAGTCACTTTCTTCTAGGAGCTTCTAGAATAATTTGTCATCTTTGACCTTCTAGGGGCTTCTAGATAACTCATTAGAGTTCTCCAACTTCTCAAGGCCATATCTCCCTAACCATGAGGAACTACATGATGTACCACATATCATCGGAAATGAAATGACATGTACTATCCATATGGAATAGTCTCACTGGAAAATTCATTGATCTTCATTACATTATTCCTCAACCAAAATTGGGTTTCTTACCCATACCTCTGGAGCTACCAAAATGTGCTATCATACATACTCAAAGGTCGACATCAATCTCTAAGAGTTGACATCAATCTACAATATCACCATATCACTCTTCAAAGGTTGACATCAATGACAACCAACTATCCAAACCAACTAATCTAAATCAATTGTCTGACAAGATCAACTTCAACATGTTATTATTGGTTTTTTCTTTGATTTACTTGCTAGGCAGTTTGTGCCTTATCAAGTAGCAAGCAAAGTTGAACTAGCAAATTAGAGGAAGAAAATGATTACTTCTAAGATGACTATAGTGTCTTGAAGTGCCATAGTGAGCCTCTTAGTAATCTATAAAACATTGCAGTGAGATGAGGCTAGTACCTCACATTTCTTTGGAATTTTCACCCAGACTAGGTTTCTTTAGGGTACATTGTTTGTATGGTACGTGTGAGTAGTTTCTCATGTTATATGTTTTCCTTTTCCATTAATTAACATGAGATTCTATAACAAGAACCACATCATATTAATTAAAACAAGAACATATTTTGATGATCCAACCATTGAAATATCCAAGGTGGATCATTGATTAGTTTTATATGTTGGTTGAAGAGGG
This sequence comes from Picea engelmannii, assembly GCA_009831015.1. Lineage (NCBI taxonomy): Eukaryota > Viridiplantae > Streptophyta > Pinopsida > Pinales > Pinaceae > Picea > Picea engelmannii. Next base: position 6,862 of record ML818408.1, on the reverse strand, counting down.
AGCCTTTGACTAATAAGTTGATGTAATCATACAACACAATAGTTGATATTGTGCACTTTGTGAGCTTTGGTTCAATTTCGTTGTGGAGTTGTTTTTATGGGATGGTACTTCCTTTTTATTTATGCATATGATGATGATTCTTTTTGGATCCTATGACTAAAGTTGTTGGTAATATGCTTTCCATGACTAAGTGGAGAGGTTATATGATTGATGCATAATAGTTTTATATTGGTGATCTTGCTCATTCTACACCATGGAGTTAGCACATTTTTCTTTAATTTTTTCTATATGTGTTTAGGGATGGTACCTCTTTGTCGTGATCATTAAGAATTTCAAATTTACATGGTTGGCACTAATTGACCATATGGATTAGTTCATAGGTGTTCACCACTAGTCTTGTCTTGATTGTGGTGGACAATACTATAATCTTGGCAGTTTGGAAGAGTTCCATAGTTATATAGATAGTGATTAAGCAGTGGCAATGAAACTACATTTACTTGTGGACTTATGTGGCAATGGAGGTTGGTGAAAAATATCAATTTGTTAGTGTATGTCAAGAGTACCATAGTTTGGAGCACATGGGATTTCTATCATACAATTGAGGAACAAGTAAACAATACACATTGGTTCAAAATGATGGTTTGAGGTCAATGGCAATGAAACTACATTTACTTTTGGACCTCTATGGCAATGGAGGTTGGTGATAAAGATCAATTTGTTAGTGTATGTCAAGGGTGTCATAGTTTGGAGCACATGGGATTGTTATCATACAATTGAGGAACAAGTAAACAATACACATTGGTTCAAAATGTTGGTTTTTTAGGTCACTTTTAAAAGTTTTTTGTTTTCTAAGATCTAGGGGAATTAGTTACTAGTTGGGTTACTTGGGCAAGGTTAGTTACTACTATAAACCCTAGGCTAGTGCTAACATCTCGCAAGACAATGCCTAGTAGGAAAATTATAACTTAGCAAGGGTCAAGAGGTTTTGAGACACACCAGTGAGGGGGGTCCTACTCTTGGGGGGTGTCTACCCTTCTACCCTTATCACAACTGACCAAATGTGTCATTGGGGATTTAAACCCTGTTGGAGAGAGTATGAGACCCACCTCTCAACCATTCGAACCATTACCCCTCAACTTATAAGTCACTTTCATATGTTACGTGTCCTAATTGGTGCATGAGTTGGGGCACTTGGGTTACTCTTGATGGGTGCATATTAGATTGTGTGTGATTTCCCCCCACCTAGTTGTGCATGGAATTTTGGAATTACAATCGAGTCATTATTATGTTAGCACGTGGTTGAGTATTATACATACGTTTTATTTCTCTAAGATCTTAGGAGGGATTTATCAATAAGGTTTCTTTTAAGTCGTAGGCTAAATGTTCTACGTTTTGACTCTTTTCCAGGCATATTTTTCAGCGATATTTGTATGAAATCCGACAAGTGATTGTTGGATCTGTAGATCTGAGTGGTTATTTATGTATAATTTGGGTGCCCCAAGGATTTTTCAGCACACTGAATCCATTTCTACATTCAAAAATACAATTTAAATAACACAAAATTGGGATTTCGAACAGATTTAAGTCGTGAGATTCCAACAAAAAAATAACCAAAACATAGAACAATTAGACAATGCCTTGCTTTTAATAGTTATGTACACATTAACCTAGATAAGCCATGTGGACCTAGTGTTGTCACATGTCTCCTTTATTTGGGCATAAGTATAGACCGCCTCTATTAAAGAGAGATGGTGTATATATATGAGAGATCAGCTCTGGTGTATAAAGATTAGACTTGGACTGATATTTTTATCGTTGGGGCTAATAGATGAGAGTATCTTCCAAGTGCAATGAAAGGTAGGCATTGAAATACAACTAGCACAACCACTAACTCACGACTGGAAAACGCTGAAAGGTATATGCTGGTAAAATTCCGCGCAGCTGGAGAACGCCTAAAGATATCGACTAATATAATTAATTTATCCTCAAGCATCATGTCCATATACTTCGCCATCTGGACAAAGAAACATACATTGAAACCCAATGTTTCATTACAAATAATTCACGATCTCACACTGTCACTGCAACACTGCTTGCGCCATCATAAAATGATTTTTCATACAACCCAACCATGAATATATAATTCGTCACCGCCAATTGCAATAGATGCTACAAAAATATTTTATGGCTGCCACAATATTATATATATGGATCGCTTAAATGTCAATCGAAGTGAAGAGATAAATTACTCAGGAATCACTCAGCAATATTATATATATTGATCGCTTAAATGTCAATCGAAGTGAAGAGATAAATTACCCAGAAATCACTCAACAATGAATCTAGAATAAAAAAGAGGAAATGAATGATGAGATTATTGCTTACCCTGAAACAGATTAGGGTGCCAATATCATTGCAGGTCCCTTAGAACCCCATCTGACCTGCATTACGACAGACAGCCTGTTCTTCATATCAATGGGAATGAAGTGAGCATATTCTCCATAATAAAGTAGAGTAACTGCGCATCAAAACCAAAAGCCAGGACTTTCATGGCAATGGTGGCATTGCACAAAAATGAAGTGATTACGGGCGATTTGGTGGCCAGTAGAGGTCATTGATTACCAACGATTTGAGTACCTAGCGATTTAAGTAAAGAACTAATTTCAGAAAGGTGAAATATGAAAAACCAGGCATCCCGCATTACCTAAAGACTGCGATAACGTGAAACGCCATAAAACGTGGCCACTGTTTACATCTCAGCGGTGATACGTGCAATCTATTTGAGGTAGTGCCTACTAATCATCTAAATGTGGCAATAAATTATTGCATAGATATTAATCCTTGTTAATCATCTTAACGTGGCAATCATATGGCCTTATAGTAATTTCTTAATATGATAGGTAAATGTGAAAAAGTAAACATGTTAACGCATGCATTCATAAATGCAAGGAAGTTATGAACAATAAATCTCATTTAATGATTTGAGAGGACGACTAAAAATATGTGAGCATCTTCAATGGCTGACCATAAGATTAAGATTTAAGGTTAAAAGATCATTAAATGTGCCCATTGTCAATAGGTGTATGCCTTTAAACGTAAATAAAAATTAAATTTCACTCTCTATGCTAACTAAGTTATCGCTGGATAGTGTGATTCAAAATTGCACTAAAAACATAATCCTAATGACACTAAGTTATGACACACCCCACGTAGTGACACTAAAAGGGTTGCGCTCATCAAATCCGATTCACACCAACGATTTCTTAATTCATAAGTTTTACGCGTGTAAGAAATATCTGTTTTCTTATCTTGACGGCCAGGTGTTCTCCGGAAACCCAACACGAAACCCAATCTATATACATACTACCTTACAGTAAACAATCTATCCTCATTTGTTCCCGTCACTGGCGCCTCTATTCGTCCCGAGTTCAAATCCTCTTAACAATAACACTCCCTCACTTCGTTTTAAGTACTTCAAACTTCCAGCACGTCTTCACTCTGATTCCTGAACAACCTGAAATGGCTAAACCCTCACAAAATCAGAACGGCCGCAGCAAACCCGAAAACTGCTCACTGAAGTCGCGGCAGTTCAGGGGAATCCGAATGAGAAAATGGGGAAAATGGGTATCGGAAATTCGGATGCCCAAATCCAGTGGCAGACTTTGGCTAGGCTCCTACGACACTCCGGAAAAGGCTGCCCGCGCCTACGACTTTGCCGTCTGTTGCCTGAGAGGATCGAAGGCCAAGCTCAATTTTCCCCACACCCCGCCGGAAATCCCCTGCGCCTCTTCTCTATCCCCGCCGCAAATTCTAGCCTCCGCCGCCAAGTTCGCCTCAGAAGAGTTCCGGCTGCCTTCGGAAGACGACGCAGCGTCCTCGTCCTCAGGTTCCGGTTCAGAAGCGGAATGCAGCATAGACTGGCAAGAAATTTGGGCGGAGAAGGGTTCGGCATTTTGGGATTCGGTACTGCTTGAATGCCTGGAGAGTGGCAAGTCTCCGAATTTAAATGATTTTCCTCCCTTGGATGAATCCCTGGACTACTTTGGGGTTCACTTTTAGCTCACGGAAGACAGGGCCCGGGCAATATTTTTTAATCTTTTTTCGCTGCTGGAGATTGTCCCATAACTGAAACCCTATTTTTATAAGAAATTCACACCAACGATTCCTTAATTCATAAGTTTTGCGCGTATAAGAAATATCTGTTTTCTTATCTTAACGGCCAGGTGTTCTCCGGAAACCCAATACGCTTTCAGTGTCTACAGTAAATAATCTATCCTCATCTGTTCCCGTCACTAGCGCCTCTATTCGTCCCGAGTTCAAATCCTCTTCACAATCACACTCCCTCCTTTCGTTTTAAGGACTTCAAACTTCACCAGCACTTACTGCAATTCCCGAATACCCCGACATGTCTAAACCCTCCCAAAATCAGAACAGCCACGGCAAACCCGAAAACCGCTCATTGAAGTCGCGGCAGTTCAAAGGAATCCGAATGTGAAAATGGGGGAAATGGGTGTCGGAAATTCGGATGCCCAAATCCCTGGGCAGACTTTGGCTAGGCTCCTACGACACTCCGGAAAAGACTGCCCACGCCTACGACTTTGCCGTATGTTGCCTGAGAGGATCGAAGGCCAAACTCAATTTTCCCCACACCCCGCCGGAAATCCCCTGCGCCTCTTCTCTATCCCCGCCGCAAATTCAAGCCTTCGCCGTCAAGTTCGCCTCAGAAGACTTCCGGCTGCCTTCGGAAGACGACGCAGCGTTCTCGTCCTCCGGTTCCGGTTCAGAAGCGGAATGCAGCAACTACGGGCAATAAATTTGGGTGGAAAAGGTTTCGGAAAGGTTATTTTAATTACATAAGAGAATTTACATAATTATGTATTTTAATTATGTATGTAATTAACATAGCAACAAATTCGTGGTTGGTGAACGTCGAAAGGATGGCTTGCAAAATTTGAAACGTTGGGAAGAGTCGGAAGGAGTTGGCTGGAAGGAGGCAGTGTTTCCAGAACGTGGCTGGTGAAGGTCAAAGGTTTAGATTGGCCTAATACGTGGCAATCAGCTAGCCACCATAGTAAATTTTAAATATGATTAAGTAAAAGTAAAAAAATAAACATGTAAACTGATATTTTTATAATAGTGAGAAAGTTAGTAATTGAAAACATAACCATTGATTTATTGGGAATACTAAAAATATTCCATCAATATTTAATCTTGTCCATACAAAACTGATTAAGCACTAAAAATCTATTAAATATGTCCATAATCAATAGGTGTAGGCCTTTCAACATAATTATGATATTTTTTTTATTAATAATTTTTTAAATTCTACATATCGATTAAAAATTACATATTTCCCTCGTACTAAACTGTAAAAAAATTATACATCTCCCTGTAATTTTATTAAAAAAAACAATTATTTCATTAATAAAAAACTACAATACAATTAAGTTACACATATATGTGCAACGACATTGTTAAAAAAAAAAAAAATCCCTTGAAATAACGCAATTGGTGAAACGTGCATATACACGCTGCGATCATAATTTGGTTGTTTCATTGTCACGTAAATTCAGACGTCTTGGAAGTTCCACAGGGCTGTCGAATCGACGGAGATGTCGACCTCCTCATCCTGCGGAGTCGGAATGAACTCCAACGCCCACGCCTCGTCCATCGAAGGGATCTTTTCCAGATTGAGCTTGGGAATCACTATGAGCTCATGAAGAGTAATAGAATGGAAAGGCCGTTGAGTGTGCAGTAGTGTAATATACCTATATTTCACTACTGCACTCCGTGTGCAATCCGTGTGTCAGAATGGATATTCAAGAGGAAGTTTGACTTGTGGATGTTAACAACGTTAAATAGAAGATTCGATTAACTAGGTAATTGTGGGACATTAAAATCCGAGTAAGTTCATAGATAGGACAAACTGTTTTGGACTGCGGGGTTTTTTTTGTTGAGGGACATAAATTTATTACAAAATTAATTAACTAGTTAAAAAAAATATCTATTACTTCAAATTTCCCCATAAAAAATATACATAACCAATCCATTCTAATTGTTCATGTATCTTAGTAAACACAATTTATCACAAATTACAAAATCTACAATTTTCCTTATGATACTTTCAAATTCTCCTAGAATGAATCAACATTATTTTGAATCTAATTTTTTTTTCTAGCATAAACATTTTTTCCATCAAATATATTCAATATTTACTACTATTTAAATAAACCCTCTTCAATACATTTTTACCACTTAATGCTATTTAAAAAAAAAATCCTTTCAATACGTTTTTACCACTTACTACTATTAAAAATAAAAAATCATCTTCAATGCATTTTACCACATCCACATTGTTAACGGGTGGAATAATTTTCAAATTTAATCCAAAATCTCTTTCTCTAAGTGTTGCCGTGGACGACAAGCGCAGCCCAAATTTTTTATACCAACGTGGACAGCAGCCCAAGTGTCGGGAGCGTATTTTTTTACTCACGTGCACTGCAGGCCAAGTGTCACGAGCGTGCGCAGCCCAAAATTTTTATACCAACGTGGACAGCAGCCCAAGTGTCGGGAGCGTATTTTTTACCTCACGTGCACTGCAGGCCAAGTGTCACGAGCGTGCGCAGCCCAAATTTTTTAGGAGTAGGCTAACTCGGGAGCAATCTTCCCTCCCGAGTGTCCTTCCTCCGGTAGGTTCTCCGGCGACTTCTCGTTTGTGCTGTAACACTATCCCCCAGACGCTGTCAGCCTTCCGTAGCTCGGGACTTGACGTACCAGACTTCCGTAGCTCGGGACTTGACGTAGATGAAGTGGGAGTTATGAATGGAGGCAAGCGCTTGGTACAACAGTGCAGCAACCGTCA
>ML818407.1:200071-212486 GCA_009831015.1 Picea engelmannii | reverse complement strand
ATTCTTCTGTTGAGGAGGGCGCATGGCTTTGGCAGGCTATTTCCTTCCTGGTGGGATTTCTAGCAATCAGATTTCAGTGAGGTCAGTTGCAGAGTGAGGACAGCAGCAGGAGCTTCATTCCTGTGGAGGGGTTTTCCATTCTGACATCACAGTTGTTTTCTGGAGCAGATTTGGCAGTTTACATGTGGGGCGCACCATCCTGGAGTGCTTCTGGCAGTTTGAGCTTGTATATCTTCTCTTCTGGAGTTGCTATTGTATCAGGTTCCATCTTGTATTGTGTTTATTGTTACCCATATTTGCTTTACCTCATTATATACATCTAGATCTAAAACTGGTTTTCCCCGGGGGGGTTTTGTCCAGGGTCATGTTGACCAAAAATACTGTGTCTACAAATGCATGTTATTAGCTCTTAGATCTGTCCATATTTCAGCATAAAAGATGTATTAGGTGTGTTGTAGTTATTTGATATGCATGTACTAATTTCCTATGCCTGAAACTACATGCTAGAGCACCCAAATTGAGACTGCAACCATAACAATCAGCATAAAACTAAAATGACTGTTGGCTGTTATAAAACAACAGAAAATTAAAAAGAAGACAGCATAAAACTTAGAGCCTTTGCTTGATCAAAGACAGATCAAGAAGGCAACTGATAGGACCTGGAAAATTCACAGGATATCGATTTTCATTTCTCTGTCCTATCCTTCCATCTTTTCATCTCATTTTATCTCACACAATAAGGAGAAGTACACTCTAGCCTAGCTTTGAACACGTTGTCACAAGTTAAGGTGTGAAACAAGTAGATAGAAGGAACCCAAGGAGGAATGGGACCTTAGGATTTGTATCTCTTATGTATCTTGTGGTTGTTGATTGATATATGCTTTAGAATAAATTTACTTCATATGTTGTCTTTATTCAATAAACTCCTAGAACACTAATTGCTTAGATTTAGTTTTGAGCCTTAGATTATTTTCTTTAGGGACTACCCCCCTTGGCGTCGCTAGGAGTTGGCCTAGATGGAGGAGTTGAGGATTAGGTGACAACACCTTAACTCTAACTTGCCCCCAAGGACACACCGAGTGGATTGAATATTTCTTCCACGTTATCCAAGTGTGCATAAAGGCGGTAACAATACCCATGCTTACCGATGTGTGTATGAGCTCGATGCTTCTTCATGGTGTGTGTGTGTTTTTTTTTTGGGATGGGGGTGGGGGCGAGGGTTGTATAGGATGTTTGAGTTGAGGGCTGGCAAGAGTTCAAGTGATGGAGCCAACTCATCAGTTAGGATTTATGATAGGATGTGGAATAACGGTTTTCATTTCTCTGTCCTATACTTCCATCTTTTCATCTCATTTTATTTCACACAATAAGGAGAAATACACTCTAGCCTAGCTTTGAACACGTTGTCAAAGTTAAGGTGTGAAACAAGTAGATAGAAGGAACCCAAGGAGGAATGGGACCTTAGGATTTGTATCTCTTATGTATCTTGTGGTTGTTGATTGATATATGCTTTAGAATAAAGTTACTTCATATGTTGTCTTTATTTAATAAACTCCTAGAACACTAATTGTTTAGATTTAGTTTTAAGCCTTAGATTATTTTCTTTAGGGACTACCCCCCTTGGCTTCGCTAGGAGTTGGCCTAGATGGAGGAGTTGAGGATTAGGTGACAACACCTTAACTCTAACTTGCCCCCAAGGACACACCGAGTGGATTGAATATTTCTTCCACTTATCCAAGTGTGCATAAAGGCGGTAACAATACCCATGCTTACCGATGTGTGTATGACTTCGATGCTTCTTCATGGTGTGTGTGCTTTTTTTTTGGGGTGGGGGTGGGGGTTGTATAGGATGTTTGAGTTGAGGGCTGGCAAGAGTTCAAGTGATGGAGCCAACTCATCAGTTAGGGTTTATGATAGGATGTGGAATAACGGTTTTCATTTCTCTGTCCTATCCTTGCATATTTTCATCTCATTTTATCTCACGCAATAAGGAGAAATACACTCTAGCCTAGTTTTGAACACGTTGTCACAAGTTAAGGTGTGAAACAAGTAGATAGAAGGAACCCAAGGAGGAATGGGACCTTAGGATTTGTGTAGTATGCAGATTATGGGAAGTGGAAATGTAGCATAATATCCTTCTCCATTGCAAGGCATATAGCCATCTCAAAAGGGGCTCGATACCGGAAGGTACTATTTGGGAAGAAATATTCCAGGCAACCAATTGAAGGACACTGCAAGAAGAGTGATAAAGATGATGTGCTACCAAGCCAAAATTTTAAGAGCCATGAGATAGAAAGGTCTATCCTACCACTTAGGCGATATCTAAACGAGTAATATACTATGATAGGGATTGGAATTAGTCCACTCGTCTTATGTAATTAATTTGTATTTTATGAACTTTTTCTCTCTATATGTTGTTAGCTTTTGGGGTTACTCTGAAAGTGTTTACACCATGCTTGGGGGTGGTTCATGTGATGTGGAGTGCATGGTTTGATGCCTACCGTTGGTTGTACCTTTGTGGACATACACATTGGAGATAGCTTATTCATGGATTGCTATACCTTGACTCAATGCTTACATGGCACACTTCCTTTAGAGGTTGGAAACCCATGTGGCATGGTGACATTCTTCATGAGGTGCACATGGAGGGTATGGTTGCTTGCTTGGGAGGAGAGCCTATTTGGCGGAGAAGTGTCTGGGCATTTAGTAAGAGGGCGTTGAGCCCTAGGTAGCATGGGATAACTCAGTTTCTTACATGGAGGCTTGTGCTTGACTTGACAACGTTCGGGTTAAGGAGTGTTCATAGAGGTGTGGTGGACCTAGAGGATAGAATGGCTTAGGAGGTAGCGTTGGAGTCTTGGAGGTTGTTGGAGGAGAGCATTGGACCTTGTATTGTAGACCACTTACCATGGGACCCTTGCTTGATGGACATGCTTACCTTGGAGCTTGACATGTGTCGCCTTAGTGTTGGAGCGCTTTGCATGTGGACCTATCTAGTGGATAGTTAGGTTGCTTGAGATAGTTGTTTGTGGAAGTGTTGCCAGAACTGTCCCACACCCCCCGCTTCAAGTGGGAGCACTCAAGGAGTGCCCTTGGGAGAACGCTACCAAAAACTGGGAGCGCGCTTTGGGCCTCCTCAGGACGCTCCCTGCCCTTTTGGTGTTGATTTTTTTGGTAGCAGTAGGAGGTATTCACCTTTGGGACAACTTTTCTTATAGATGAAGATGCCAAGAAGTCAAACAAGATCCCATAAGAGAAGTCGGCCTCATAAAATAATAAAGAAGCATTATAATGCTCCAGAAGTAAAGTTGGCTCCATAAGAAAAAGACAAACAAAAAATATATTTTCCAGAAAGTCAAGTCGACCCTGCTTGAAAAGTCACTGGGCAGATTAGTATAAATAAAGGTGACACCTTCCTCATTTGTCACACTCTCTCACTCATCTATAGCGCAAGTTTTGAGGAGAACAATAGTTGCAACTATTGAGCAAAGGAGGAAGCAATAAGGGTGCACTTTGTCTAGGGTTTATATTTATCTCTTAGTGGTGCGCTGGTGGAGGTTAGACACTCTAGCGCTCTGGCTAGGGTGTGCTGCAACAGTATTGTTGGGTTATCTCTTATGGAGATAAGTATTCTTCTTTGTTGGTTTGCTCTAGTAGATAGAATTGGTTCTTGGCAAGGATATTCTCTATAAGAAAAGTTAGCTGGGTTTTCTTCCCTTCCGTAGAAGGGTTTCCCAGGATAAACTACTACTTTATATTGCAGTATATGCTTAGCTCAGGGGAATGAAGATTTTCCAGGTCCTATGAAGCTGCCAACTATGTCTGTCTTTGACCTCAAGTTGGTTCTAAGTTTCAACTGTCAATGAAGGTTTTTGCTGCTGTTTTAGGACAACCAACATTTCAAGAACTTCTTGCTGATTTGTTACGGTTACATTCACAATTTTAGGTGCTCTAGCATGTAGTTTTAGTGACCAAGGGTTAGCACATGCATACTAAAATAAATGTAACACACCTAGAGATCTTTACAGCTGAAAATACAGTAGTTCTACACTTTAACACATGTATTTTTGGTCAACATGACCCTGGATAAAACCCCCCCGGGGAAAACCAGTTTGGAATATATGTCTATATATGAGGAGAATAGATGGTGGAATACAACAAGTACAAAAGTTAGATGAACCTGATACAATAGCAGCTTGATCCAAGATGAAATACAAGTCCAAATGTAGCAAGAGTGCCCTAGGATGGTGCGCCCCCCAGAAATGCTACCAAGACCACTGAGATAGAGCCAGATGGCAACTGCAAGCCCTGAAAAAGAAACCCCTCCACAGTACTCTGATACTGAAGTGTAGCCTCCCTCTGAAACAAACCTCATTGCAAACTGAGCTCTCTAAGACCTCCCCACTGCTGATGCGCCCTCCTCAACACTGGAAGATTCTCAATAAATAAACAAGGCCCTAAGCCTGCTGGCTATCTCCATAGAAGGGAGCGCCCAACTCATCCAATGCAACAAACCTCATGTCTATGCTCTCTCTCAAACTCTCCAAGTGAGGAAATGAAGGAATGAGCTCCTCCTTGCTCTTTGCGCTCCTCTTGAACCTCCATAAGGAAACCTAAATGATCAATGGCTAAGATCATCCCATCTCCCATCTAATCAAAGGTTGAGATCTCTCCAAAAGAATCTCACTCAAAATCCCACTTTGGGTTAAGTTCCCTAAGTTCACTTTATGTCTCCTAATTCACCCACAAAGTGAATTAATAGTCATTTTAGGCATAAATGACCAAATTTCACTTTTGACTTAAATCTCCTAAGTCAAAGTGAAATTAGACACAAAGTACAAGGCACAAAGTACATAGTACTTCCCACATGTGTTTAGGAGCTCACAAACACATGGGGAACACCTCCCAAGGTACATAATCTCAACACTCCCTCTTACCGAGGAAGGTGTTTCTCACCAAACCCATCTTGTCTCTGAAGTAGACATGTTTGCCCCTTGGCAGGGCCTTGGTGAGGATGTCTGCAATCTGCTCGTCAGTCGATATATATTGTAACTGCACTGCGCCTCTCTGAACCCAATCACGAGGCATGATTTATGTCTCCCAACAACACCTTCATAGGTAAATTTGGTCCCATAGACCCATTAACACTTCACAATTTTCTTTCCTTACAGTCGAGGAATTAAGTCTCAAGTATAGTTCTTCAAAAAAGAACCAATTTCTACCTACATAGCCTTTTCCCATTTAGGTTGTCTTTGAGCATCTAAGTAGGAAACAAGATAAAAAATTTCAAGTACACGAGTCATCAAGACAATTCTAACATGTTGTTTTTGACTTCAAGTCTGTCTTCCAGAGGAGATGTCACTAGCATCAATTCCAACCACTTCAATGGTCTTGGCAGCCTATCAGAGTAGACAAGAAACAGGTGACTTTTTGGTCACAATAGTAGGTTGATCAAAAGTCGAAGAGTTTTCATTCGATGGACTAGTTGAAACAAAGGACGGAGGACTAGTCAACTCAGAGGTTGATGGTCTAGTGGAAACAAGTAAAAAATTTAATGTTCCAGTCGAAGGAATGAAATATGGAATAAGAGAACCAATGTCGGAGACAAAATCAAAGGGACCTGTTGCCGTCCTTATACACACTTGCAAACGTGAGCTAAGTCCTGCTCACTTAGTGTGTCCTTGGAGGCACAATGCCTAGGTTCAAAGCCCACGCTGTCACTTTGACTTGAACCTCTTCCGTCTAGGCTTACTCCTAGGGAAGCCAAGGGGGGTAGACCCTAGTTTCTAGATGAGATTTAAAATTAAGTTCTAGGAGTTGGTTTTAATTAGTTAAAGGTTGGGGGAAAAATCTAGCCTATGATGCAAAGGCAACAATGCAAGGTACAACAATATTAGATGACAAGCAGGCCTTTTCCTAGGACAACTAAGACTAGTGCCTAAGATTGGGAAAGGAGTCAACTAAGTTTAGGGGTGGTTGATTACACAATAGTTACAAGATTACAAAGATTACAACAAGGTTATATACAACTAGATACAAAGATACAATAAAGAATATCTAAGAGTTACACTAGACATGATATACAATAGATACAAAGATACAATACTAAATCAACTACTTGATTGTGTAGGAAATGGAGATATTCAAAAAGAAAGCATTCATCAACACATCAAGCCAAGCATGCTCACAATAGAGTGTCTTCTCAAAAGGATGCACTTACTCTATTGGAATGCTTTTCAATGGCATAACAAAAATCACTCAAGACCCAACAAGATAGTGCCTCCAAGAGGATGCGCAACTTCTTGAGGGATCACACCACAAATGGGAACAACAACCTAAATGAAAGATGCTTGAAAAGGAAATTGTTCCAAAACACAGATATAACCACTTAGATAACTAATCCACAACTCATAAAGATAACTTGCATATAAATGTAACAGTAAGATGACGTGCTTGCAAGTGTAAATGTAGATTGCCCAAAAGTTGTAGATTAAGGATTGATTAAAAGTTTTATTAAATGAGACTTCAATCCTAGATAAGTGTCAACCCAATACTTCCCTTGCTTTTACCAAGTAACTGCTGGGTGCTCAAGAAGTATGGCAACGAGGCCTACCCTAGCTCCACAGGTCAACCCAAGAAAAAGAGTACTCCCGGAAAAGGATGCTCCGCGCCACGAGACCATCCCCGACCTATCACCTTTCCGTTGCTTCCTCTAGTCTCCGTTTTAAGTGGCGAAGATGGGTCGGTAAAGGTGTCCTATCAAGTCTAGCTGGTTATTAAATCTATGGACTACGTGTTTTTTGATTTTATTACTGTGAGTTTCACTTGCCCAAATGTTAAAACAGTGGAAAGTGCAGTTCTTAGATCACAAAATTATTGCATGTAAAGCATATAACGAACTTGAAATAACTTGCTGAAAAGAAAGGATTACTCTACACCATTTGAGATACCCGTGTTTGCTTGCAAATGTGAAAGATAAATGCATGAGGAACGAGAGCTTGCAAGTAACGAAATAACGAAAGAAAAAGATTTTATCCTATGCCTCCATGGGTTTAAACTAGCATTTTAGTTATGTGTGAGATCTAATACTAGATAATTTTACCCATAAGCATGGATGTTAGACATCTACAACTAAGCTAGCTATACTATGGGGCCTAGAAAAATAAAAAGGAAAAAAGGAAAAGAACTAATCTAAAACTGAAAACGAAAAGCAGAAATCGAAACAAGAAGGCAAGCCACTTGGGGACCCCCTTTGGGCTTGCTTACAATGCTTAGAAAGATGAAGAGAAAAGGGGTTTTTGTTACCGAATCAAAAGGGGGTCTCTGGAAGTGTGTCGTGACTGAAAACATGCAGCATGCACCCTTGACCTGGCGAGAACCTGCAAAAACTAATAAGCTATTGCTCGCTGGAAATGCTGCAACACCCACAAAACGTTAAGAAATTTCTGTGTTGCAACAAAAATTTTCTGCATGTAAAAACCAGAATATAGAAGTATTTAAATGACCTATCTAAGAGCGTTAGCAACCAAAATCTGAATGATATAAGAACAGAAAGAGCAATGGAAAAGCTTATGAAGTTTTTAATAAGCTATGAGGGTAGATTCTTGCTCGAATCTATCCCAACAAAGCTCCTCGAGATAACCTGCAAACCTTGAACAAAATGTGAGATAAAGAATAGATAATGTATTGCATGCACCAATAACACAACAAAGTTTATATCATTAGCAAATACAAAACATATAGGCCAACAACTACAATATTGCTAAACCTAGCTAAGTAAACAAAATTTACCTAAACAAATATTCAATATTCCACAGAAAACATTCAAAGAAAGAACAAGATCACCTCATAATAGAATGGAACACCAAGACAAAATCTCGTACTCCACGATTCCTCCAAAGCTTTTCTTTATTACCAATGGAAGAGGTTGCAACAACAAAATTGCTCCAAGCTCTTCAAGAACAAATGGAATGGAAGCAAGATGAACAATGAGAGAGAGAGAGATAGTAAGAAAATGGTAGCATAACAATACTCAGAAGAATGGTGTGAAATGAGTGAGGGAAGGGTTCTATTTATACAATGAGAGGCAAAGTGACTCCTCTTGGATCTTTGCCAAGTGTTAAAACCCAAGCCAAGCTGAGATCTCAAAGAGGGAGGGCGTAAGCTTTTAGGTTTTGATGGGATTGGAAAGTGGGAGTGTGTTGGAGTGGGTGGGACACACTCCAAGTGGGACGTGGGGGTTATAGGGAAGGCGCATGGGTGAAGAGATGGGCCCACGCCTAGCTTTAAAACAAGTTTCTACTTTTTTTCTAGAGAGGGGGCGCAAATCCCCATGGGGGCGTGAGCTTTCAAGTGAGAGGTGAGTTTAAGGGATATGTAAAGGTTGGGAAAGGGGTTGGGTAGGTTAGGATATGTCTTTCATCATTATCCCCCTTTACTTTATTCCATTTACTCAATTATTACAAAATTGACATTTTTCCTATGTCACGGTTTAGCAATTAAAATTGTTTTTTTTCTGACTAAGACTCCTTGTGGACAAACACCTAGCAAAAGTTGTCCGACTGAGATGAAACTTGGTCCAAGGGTGTAGGGGTCTCATTCCATTTCTTTTGAGCACAAATAAGCCTATCAAAAACCCAAGGACCTAGTTTTTACATTATTTATCAAAAATTAATTAATTAATTAAATTTCCAACCTTAGGAAAATTTAATTAATTAAAAAAAACCTATCTAGACTTGACGGAATTCCACGAAATTTTTTGAGATGTCTTACATGGTCATTTACATCATTCCTAAACACTATCCACCAGAGGATGAATCCATTAGAATGCCTTTCACCACTTTGGAGGTGTTATTTAATGGGAGTGAAAAACTCAAGGGAAATTAATAACGCTGGTTAGGCCAAATTAATAACCTGAGGATAAAAAACACTCAGTGAAAGGAACTCTCCTAATGAAGAAATCCTAAGGTAACTGACCTAACTATGATCCATGCAGACCTATTACATTATTATCCCATGCAGTGGAGCAGAAATTCCATTTACAAAAATATGTGCTGGAGGCAAAAATTTGCCCTGTAGAATCAAATAGTCTCTGACTTGGGAGCATTTGATGATGCATATATTTATGGTACATGTAGTTGACCCCCTAGTTGAATAGGCGGTCAACATCTGGCTCCACATGGGGACGTGTGTTTGATCTTTACACTTGGGAAGGAGAGCATACGAGAATCCAACATCTACAAAATAGAGTTCTCACCAATACCCAACATAAATACACATATATATGACAAAATGAAATGATATAAACAACAATTACATAAAGAAATAACTATTGTACAACAACTTTAATTCAAAATGAAACTATGCTACAAAAATAGATCTAAGTACATAATAACATAATGAATGAAATAATACAAAACCGAAATAAAAGAGAAGGGTTAGAGATACGTTACAACCATCCATGCAATGGATGAAATGAAGCCATAAGTGTCTGAAACATCCTTGTCCAGGATGACTCACAGAAGACGCTTGCCCAAGCTTTATCAACTTGGACATTTTTGTGAGGAAGAACCAGCCCAAAATCATGCTCCTTCCTCCATTCAACCAAACACTGGAATATGACAAGCCTTGTAAACTTTTAATACTTTGCTTTCATGACTGTCAATGTGGAAGGCCAACAGATACTCATAATGGTATGGCATTGATAAATTGAAGTCGCCTTCCATTTCCTCATAATTTTGCATTAATTCATCTTTCGGTTGAAAGGTTGAAAATGAACATGTCATAGGAACCATTACACTGTTTTCCTCAAAGTTGTCTAGGTTCTCCTTCAAAGAGATTGGTTCCTCGGGAGGAGGGTGGGGACTTGAATAATCTAGATACTCAACATTTTCAAACCCAAATTCCTTCACCTCCTCAAAATAAATGACTGACTCATCCATGGATTCATCCGGAATTTCTATATGAACTTCCTTATCTTTTTCATTGTGAAGCTTAAGTTCCATAGGATCCGGATATTCAATACAAGTTTCTGTAAAGTCAGCTTCCATGATTTCCACATGATCTTCCATGGCCATAAACTGTTCATTGTGGGAAAACTACATGTTCAAAATGACTTCTTTAAGCTCCTCAATGGGATCTGGTGGAGCATCTATCTTTATATCTGAACTAGTTGTTTCAATAGCTAGAAGATTTTTCCTCTTCCATTTTCCCATAAAATCATCAACCAATTCATTGTAAATTTCATCCCGATCATCCCCAAATCTGTCCAAAAAGGCAAACAACAATTCCCGTATGGTCTGGAACTCCTTATCATCCGAATCATGAAACCAATCATAAGCCAAATCGTCACAAAGAGTCATGACAAACAATTGCATTAGAACATCCTCATAAATAGGTAGATCACACCATTCATCAATACATTGCGTGAAGGCCCTGATGTGAGCACTACCATCATCAAGATTATGATAGTCAGGAATGTTGTCAATAACATCTTCAGATATATCATGAGGATAACCAACAATTCCTGAAAAATCAAGATGACTAAAAACCACCCATTTCTAACTAGATCATTTAAACAAACGTCTAAAGGAAAGGTCTGGGACCTGTTGCCGTCCTTATACACACTTGCAAACGTGAGCTAAGTCCTGCTCACTTAGTGTGTCCTCGGAGGCACAATGCCTAGGTTCAAAGTCCACACTGTCACTTTGACTTGAACCTCTTCAGTCTAGGCTAACTCCTAGGGAAGCCAAGGGGGGTAGACGCTAGTTACTAGATGAGATTAAGAGTTTTAATGTTCTAGGAGTTGGTTTTAATTAGTTAAAAGGTCAGGGGGACTCTAGCCTAAGATGTCAATCAGCAAATGCAAGATGCAACTATCTAAGTATGAGAGTTAGACCTTTTCCTAGGGCAACTAAGACTAGTGCCTAAGATTGGGCAATGGGGTCAACTAAGTTAAGGGGATGTTCGTTACAAGATAATTACAAGTTACAAAGTATTACAACAAGATAGATACAATTAAATACAAAATAATATCTAAGATATACAGATTAAGACTAGATACAAAATATTAACAAGTGCTTGAAATGTGTAGGAAAGAAGATATTCAAAGATGAACAACCATCAACACAACAAGCCAAGCATGCTCACAACAGATAGACTTCCGTTGGACTGCTTTTTAATGGCCAAGAGACACAAAACACTCAAGACCCAATCAAGAGAATGCCTCCAAGTGGATGTGCACTTCTTGAAGGATCACACCACGAGATATAGGAACAAAATAGATGAAAGAGCGCAAATGTAAAGTAAGTTCCAGATGACAAAGATATAACCACTTAAATATTTATTCTACAACAGATAAATCAACTTGCATATGAATGTAGATTGAAAGACAGTGAGACCAGTGAGCTTGCAAGTGTGTAACTGTATTGTTGATGTTGTAGGTTGAAAATCGAATTAAGTGGTTAAGTGTGAGATTAATTTTAGCCCTATCTAGGTGTCAACCCAAAACTCTCCTCCCCCTATTACCAAGTGGTTGCCCGATGCTCAAGAAGTGAGGCAACAAGGCCTACCCTAGCTTCACAGGTCAACCCTAAGGCCGAGTACTCCGGAAAACTTTCCGTGGCTTTCTTCAAAACCCCAGTTTTTAAGTGGAGAAGATGGCGAGTTATGGTGTCCTATTAAGTCTAATTAATAGATTTCAGACCTATGAGCTAAATATTGCGAAGTGTGATTGAGTGCTTGTAGCTTGCTCAACAAAGGATTGCCCAAAAATTGAAACTGAAAGAGATAAGAAGGTTGATGCCTTTAAACAATGAATTGCAAGTTAAAACTTAGTTTATGGAAAAAGGCCTTGGTGACCCAAACTAGAATTAGCGATTGAGTTCTTAGTTTATTAGATTGCACATGTGAAGTGTAAGAACCTATTGCCGTCCTAATACACACTTGCTAACGTGAGCTAAGTCCTGCTCACTTAGTGTGTCCTTGGAGGCACAATGCCTAGGTTCTTAGTCCACACTGTCACCTTGACTAGAACCTCTTCCTTCTAGGCTTACTCCTAGAGAAGCCAAGGGGGGTTNTCCCTAAGTTGCTAAGTTAATTTTAGAGTTAAGTGTTCTAGGAGTTAGTTTTATTTTGTTATAGGCCAAAGGGAAAGCTAGCCTATGATGACAAGCAGCAATGCATGTGCAAGTCTAAGTCTAAATGAGAGTCAACCCTTTCCCTAAGTCAACTAAGGACTAGTACCTAATGTTGGGCTATGGGGTCAACTATGTTTTTGGGGTGGTTCAATTACAAGAAGTGTTACAAGTAAATCAAACTAAACTACCCCAAACCAAGATTAGAATTATACAAAAGAATAATTAAGTGTTATAGAGCTTACAAGTTACTAACATACATCAAATAGATACAAGATAGA
>ML818407.1:185302-196244 GCA_009831015.1 Picea engelmannii | reverse complement strand
TCGACAACCTGAGGATAAAAAACCCCCGATGAAAGGAACTCCTCCAATGGATCACCCAAGGTACCTGACCTAACTATGATCCATGTAGACTTATTACAATATTAACCCACGCAGGGGTGCGGTAGTCCCGCTTACAAAAATTTAATGTCTTCTACATAGATGAATACTTCATGGCACATGAGTTGACCACCATTGCTAAATGGGTGGTCAACAGAACCGAAAGTAACTTGCAGAATTGTAAAAAACGATTACTTTATGCCTTTATGAAACTGGTGTTAACATGTGCATGTATAAGATAAAGACTTGAGAAACTGAAACTTGCATGCAACATAAAATAGAGATCTAATCTAAGCCACCACGGGCTCTAAGCTAGCATGTGTTATGAGATCTACTCTAGATTATTTTAAGTTAAGCATGCATGTAGAAATCACAACTAATCTAGCTAAGATTGCAAAGTAAAGACTGAAAGGAAAGCAAGCCGCTTGGGTACAACTCCTTTGGGCTTGCGCTTACGATACTTTAGAGAGGAAAGAGAGATGAGAAACTGTTACTGATGTGAGAGGAGTTGTTTTGAGGGTGTGTTGTGTATGAAAATTGGGCAGCATGCCCTCTTGTCCTAGTAAGAACCTACAAAAATCAGCAAGCTATTGCTTGCTGATTTGAGCTGCAACACACTCAAAAAAAGTTACTGAAATTTCTATTTTAAGGCAGAAATTTTGTGCATACAAAAACCAGAAAATTATATGATTTAGGGTGACCTATCTAAACACATTAGCTACTAAAATCAAGAATGGAAAAGGTGAATAATATCAGAAATAATTTGGAGTGTAAGTGAGAAGTAAGGGTAAATCCGTGCTTGGACTTATCCCAATATCCTCTCCTTGAAGTGTCCTGCGAAGTTTAAACAGAATGTGAGACGAAAATAGATAATGATGGCATATATTAATAATCAAAACTACTTTCAATCATTAGTAAATGCAGAAATAAGCTAGCAATTATACAATCACTAAACTTAGTTAAGTAAACTACTTTACCTAACAATCTACCTATAATCACACAAATATTTAAACCAAATGATTTCACCTCATATGCATGCAAAGAGCCCGGACAAATCTCGAGATCCTTGAATCCTCCAAAGCATTCCCTTTTATTATCCAAATGGAAGAGGTTGTAGCAACTAATTGCTACAAGTTCTTCAAGAGCAACACCAATGAAGAAACGTGACAATAATAATGAGAGAGAGGGAATGAGACGGTGAGAAAATAGTAGCATAACAGTGCAATAATGAAAGGTCAGTAAAGATTGAAGGAGAGGTTTCTTATATAGTAATGAAAGGAAGATAGACCCTTCATGGATCTATGACAAATGTCACAAATCCTAAAAACCACAAGACAACTCATGGAGGGGTGGCGTGAAGCTTTTAGGGTAGGGGCGAAATTAGTATGAAAGGTGAAAAGGCATGAGAGGGGATGCGTACTGGTTAAGAGGAAGGCTCACACCTTTTCTTAGAAAGCACATTCCACTTTCATGGATGATGTTTCTGCTTTCCTACAAGAGGAGGGGCGCAACTTTCCAATTGGATGGCGCAAGCTTTGAGGGAAGTCACGATGGATGAGGAGGAGCGTGATGTTGGAGTGTGGAGCGTGGCTGGCGTGTGGGTGGATGTGTTGGCCACACTCATCAAAGGCATGGGAATGGTGGAGGAAGGATCGTATGGGAGGAACGATGGGCCCACGTTCCATCAAAAAGAGAGTTTCTAAAAGCTACGTGGGAGTAGGGACGTATAGGAAAGAGGAAGCGTGAGCTAAGGTGAGGTGTGGCACGAGTGTGATGTGCACACTCTAAAGTGGGACATGGGAAGGTGAGGTGCGTGAGGTTAGTGTGAGGGACGTGAGGTGAGGGGGAGTGTGTAGAGCACACTCCTAGTTGGGATGTGAATGGTTAAGGAGATGTACGTATGAGTGGAGGAAAGGGGCCCACATTTTAATTAGAAGGTGAGTTTTCAATTATCATGTGGGAGTGGTACGTATTCCTCAAGTGGGAATTAAATTAAAAGGTGGGTAATAAATTAAAGTGGGTGTAAAGGGGTAGGTAAAGGTTAGGAATAGGTTAGATGGGTCTTTCTCATCATTATTTGCCACTTATTTCACTTGATTTGGTCCATTATTACAAAATTGACATTTGCCCATGTCCTGGGTTTGGCAATTAAAATCGTCATTTTCTCGAAAAACTCCTAAGGTGGACAAACAAACTAGCAAAATTTGTCCGACTGCGTTGAAACTTGGTCCACGGGTGTAGGGGGTCTCATTAGTTTTCTTTTGAGTACAAATAGCCCTATCAAAAATCCCGGGACTTAAGTTTTACATTAAATACCCATAATTAATTAATTAATTCCGAAACTTAAAAAAAAACCTGGCTAAACTTGATGGAATTCTGCGAAATTTCGCGTGCTGTCTTACATGGTCATTTACAACATTCCTAAACACTAGCTACCTAGGAATGACTTCATTAGAACGCCTTTCACCACTTCGGAGGATTTATTGGGTGGGAGTGAAAAACTCAAGGGAGATTAACCCGGCTGGTTAGGCCACATTAACCTCATGAGGATAAAAAACACTCAGCGAAAGGAACTCTCCTAATGAAGAAACCCTAAGGAAACTGACCTAACATGATCCATGTAGACCTATTACATTATAAATCCGCACAGGGGTGCGGTAATCCCGCTTACAAAACTGTGTGCTGGAGCAAAAAATGCCCTGTAGAACCAAAAAGTCTTCGACATGTTTGCATCTGTTGATGCATATCTTCATGGTATATGGAGTTGACCCCCTAGTTGAAAAGGCGGTCAACAGGACCCAAGATTACTAAGGATCCAACAAGAAGGGAAACATGCTAACTTCATCCACAAACTTTTTCAAGTTCAAGGATGATGCAAAACAAGCTGTGAGTTCCTTCTTGAAGAATACTTTGTCAAATTATTTTAGAGTGGAGTCGCCAGATGACCAAGTTTATCAAACAAACAAGAGCATCAAACAAAGCAAAAACAAGAAGGAAAACAAAAGTTAAATTATTAAGTTGGAACAAGAATTGGATCATCAGTGAGTGCTTCTTCTCCAAGACTTTCAAGAAGCTCACAAGGATTGCTCCTTGTAGTATACTTGACAGATTTGTTTAATGGAGTTGCCACTTGAAGAGAAAGCAAACAAAAATAACCAATCCAAGTCAAAAAAAAAATTGGGGCTAAAGTTTATTGTTTAGTTCTTAAAAAAAAAAAAAAAAAAATAAGTTAAGTCGTTTTGACCAAGGATAAAAGACTTATCCCCGGCAACGGCGCCAAAGATATTGCCGTCCTTATACACACTTGCAAACGTGAGCTAAGTCCTGCTCACTTAGTGTGTCCTTGGAGGCACAATGCCTAGGTTCAAAACTCACACTGTCACTTTGACTTGAACCTCTTCCGTCTAGGCTTACTCTTAGGGAAGCCAAGGGGGGTAGACCCTAGTTTCTAGATGAGATTTAAAGTTAAGTTCTAGGAGTTGGTTTTACTTAGTTAAAGGTTGGGGGAAAAATCTAGCCTATGATGCAAAGAAAACAATGCAAGGTGCAACAATATTAGATGACAAGTAGGCCTTTTCCTAGGACAACTAAGACTAGTGCCTAAGATTGGGCAAGGGGTCAACTAAGTTTAGGGGTGGTTGATTACACAATAGTTACAAGATTACAAAGATTACATCAAGGTTAGATACAACTAGATACAAAGATACAATAAAGAATGTCTAAGAGTTACACTAGAGTTACACTAGACATGATATACAATAGATATAAAGATACAATACTAAATCAACTACTTGATTGTGCAGGAAATGGAGATATTCAAAATGAAAGCATTCATTAACACATCAAGCCAAACATGCTCACAATAGAGTGTCTTCTCAAAAGGATGCACTTACTCTATTGGATTGTTTTTCAATGGCACAACAAAAATCACTCAAGACCCAACAAGATAGTGCCTCCAAGAGGATGTGCAACTTCTTGAGGGATCACACCACAAATGGGAACAATAGCCTAAATGAAAGATGCTTGAAAAGGAAATTGTTCCAAAACATAGATATAACCACTTAGATAACTAATCTACAACTCATAAAGATAACTTGCATATAAATGTAATAGTAAGATGAAGTGCTTGCAAGTGTAAATGTAGATTGCCCAAAAGTTGTAGATTAATGATTGATTACAAGTTTTATTAAATGAGACTTCAATCCTAGCTAAGTGTCAACCTAATACTTCCCTCGCTTTTACCAAGTAACTGCTGGATGCTCAAGAAGTTTGGCAACGAGGCCTACCCTAGCTCCACATGTCAACCCAAGAAAAAAAGTACTCCTGAAAAAGGACGGTCCACGCCACGAGACTGTCCCCGACCTTTCACCTTTCCGTTGCTTCCTCTAGTCCCCGTTTTAAGTGGCGAAGATGGGTCGGTAAAGGTGTCTTATTAAGTCTAGCTGGTTATTAAACCTATGGACTAAGTGTTTTTTGAGTTTATTACTGTGAGTTTCACTTGTCCAAATGTTAAAAAAGTGGAAAGTGCAGTCCTTAGATCACAAGATTGTTGCATGTAAAGCATATAACGAATTTGAAATAACTTGCTGAAAAGAAAATATTACTCTACACCATTTGAGATACCCGTGTTTGCTTGCAAATGTGAAAGATAAATGCTTGAGGAACGAGAGCTTGCAAGTAAAGAAATAACAAAAGAAAAAGATTTTATCCTATGCCTCCGCGGGCTTAAACTAGCATTTTAGTTATGTGTGAGATCTAATACTATATAATTTTAACCATAAACATGCATGTTAGACATCCACAACTAAGCTAGCTATACTATGGGGGTTAGAAAAATAAAAAGGAAAAAAGGAAAATAACTAATCTAAAACTGAAAACGAAAAGCAGAAATCGAAACAAGAAGGCAAGCCACTTGGGGACCCCCTTTGGGCTTGCTTACAATGCTTAGAAAGATGAAGAGAAAAGGGGTTTTTGTTACCAAATCAAAAGGGGGTCTCTGGAAGTGTGTTGTGACTGAAAACGGGCAGCATGCACCCTTGACCTGGCGAGAACCTGCAAAAACCAGCAAGCTATTGCTTGCTGGAAATGTTGCAACACACCCACAAAACGTTAAGAAAATCTTTGTTTTCCAATAAAAAATTTCTGCATGTAAAAACCAGAAAATAGAAGTATTTAAATGACCTATCTAAGAGCGTTAGCAACCAAAATCTGAATGATATAAGAACAAAAAGAGCAATGGAAAAGCTTATGAAGTTTTTAATAAGCCGTGAGGGTAGATTCTTGCTCGAATCTATCCCAACAAAGCTCCTCGAAATAACCTGCAAACCTTGAACAAAACGTGAGATAAATAATAGATAGTGTATTGCATGCACCAATAACACAACAAAGTTTATATCATTAGCAAATACAAAACATATAGGCCAACAACTACAATATTGCTAAACCTAGCTAAGTAAACAAAATTTACCCAAGCAAATATTCAATATTCCACATAAAACATTCAGAGAAAGAACAAGACCACCTCATAATAGAATGGAACACCAAGACAAAATCTCGTACTCCACGATTCCTCCAAAGATTTTCTTTATTATCAATGGAAGAGGTTGCAACAACAAAATTGCTCCAAGCTCTTCAAGAACAAATGGAATGGAAGTAAGATGAACAATGAGAGAGAGAGAGAGAGAGAGAGAGAGAGAGAGAGAGATGGTAAGAAAATGGTAGCATAACAATACTCAGAAGAATGGTGTGAAATGAGTGAGGGAAGGGTTCTATTTATACAATGAGAGGCAAAGTGACCCCTCTTGGATTTTTGCCAAGTGTCAAAACCCAAGCCAAGATGAGATCTCAAAGAGGGAGGGCGCAAGCTTTTAGGTTTTGATGGGATTGGAAAGTGGGAGTGTGTTGGAGTGGGTGGGACACAATCCAAGTGGGACGTGGGGGGGATAGGCAGGGCACATGGGTGAAGAGAGGGGCCCACGCCTAGCTTTAAAACACGTTTCTACTTTTTTTCCAGAGAGGGAGCGCAAATCCCCATGGGGGCGCGAGCTTTCAAGTGAGAGGTGGGTCTAGGGGATATGTAAAGGTTGGGAAAGGGGTTGGGTAGGTTAGGATATGTCTCTCTCATCATTATCCACCTTTACTTTACTCCATTTACTCAATTATTACAAAATTGACATTTTTCCTATGTCACGATTTAGCAATTAAAATTGTTTTTTTTCTGACCAAGACTCCTTGTGGACAAACACCTAGCAAAAGTTGTCCGACTGAGCTGAAACTTGGTCCAAGGGTGTAGGGGGTCTCATTCCATTTCTTTTGAGCACAAATAACCCTATCAAAAACCCAAGGACCTAGTTTTTACATTATTTATCAAAAAATTAATTAATTAAATTTCCAACCTTAGGAAAATTTAATTAATTAAAAAAAACCTATTTAGACTCGACGGAATTCTGCGAAACTTTTTGAGATGTCTTACATGGCCATTTGCATCATTCCTAAACAATAGCCACTAGAGGATGAATCCATTAGAATGCCTTTCACCACTTTGGAGGTGTTATTTAATGGGAGTGAAAAACTCAAGGGAAATTAATAACGCTGGTTAGGCCAAATTAATAACCTGAGGATAAAAAACACTCAGTGAAAGGAACTCTCCTAATGAAGAAATCCTAAGGTAACTGACCTAACTATGATCCATGCAGACCTATTACATTATTATCCCACTCAGGGGAGCGAAAATTCCATTTACAAAAATATTTGTTGGAGACAAAAATTTGCCCTATAGAACCAAATAGTCTCTGACTTGGGAGCATCTGATGATGCATATCTGCATGGTACATGGAGTTGACCCCCTAGTTGAATAGTTGGTCAATGGGACCATCCTATAGCATTCTAGAGGAGACATTCAATAACTTAATGCCTGAGTAATTCTTATTAAACCATACATTTTCTCTGATAATGATTTTTTGTTTTACAGGATCAAACAATAGATAGGATTTCAACTCTTTGGAGTATCCCATCATGATGCAAGCATGAATCTTTGCATCAAACTTATTTTTGCAATCATCGGAAATATGATCCCAAGAAACACATCCAAACACATGGAGGTGGTCGACTGAAGGCTTCTTTCCACATGATTATTCGACTGGAGTCATTGAAGGAACAAATCAAGTCGAGATGTGGTTGATAAGATAATTTACACAATACACTTCTTTAGCCAAGAAGTGAGGAGGCATATCTTTAGCCTACAAAAGACTTCTAGCCATTTCGACGAAAGTCTAATTTTTGCATTCTGTGACGCCATTTTGCTGAGGTGTGTGAGGAACTGATTACTTCTAGTCAATACCAGATCGAACCATGTTTTATTCATTGGACAACATCTTGTTGGATTGTTTTAGACACCTTTTGGGTAGATTTTGTGGACAACCATTGACTGAGTTTAGTGGCAACTTCTTGGCAGAATTTTGTGGAGGGTTGTAGAACAGTTTGTGGACATTTTCGTCAGTCTCTTTTCAAACCTACGTGGTAGGAGTGAGGCTGATTTTTCACGACCTCTTTTCACACCTATATTGCTAGGAGTGAGGTCGGTGTTTGTTTGCCTCTTTTCACACCTGTGTTGACAGGAGTGAGGCAACATTCCTTTGCAGTTGCAACATTAGTTTGAGTGCGATCGATAGTGATGTCAAATCTCAGATGCGTGTGGAGGATAGGCTAGTTGGAGCTAGCAATTGGTCGCCTTGGAAGGCCAGGATGGCCTTTGTCTTGGAGGACCTCGAACTATGGGATATAGTTCAGGCAGTTGTTCCTGTTCCCCCTGCTATAGCTCCTGTCTTGTTAGCAAAGTTCAAGAAGAGGAACAAAAAGGCAAAGAGGACGATATGTGATGCAGTGCGGGATCACATTATTCCCCACTTGACTGGGAAAGCTTATGCATTTGAGATGTGGGCATCTCTATGCAAGCTTTATGAGAGTTCTAACCAGAACCGAAAGATGGTTCTATATGATCGACTAAGGGGCATTCGCATGCTCAAGTCTGAGTCGGTGACTTCCTTCCTTGGCCAATACACCCAGATCAGAGATGAGCTTGGAGCTGTTGGAGAGGTAGTGGACCCAAATTCTATGATGAGGACAACCCTAAACAACTTTACCAAACCATGGGGTCCATTCGTTCGTGGCATTGTTGCTAGGGAGATCATGCCCACTTGGGAGAGATTGTGGGATGATTTCGTTCAGGAGGAGACTAGACTTATATCAGAGGCTTCTGGATAGCAGCAGACAGTGCAGGGTGATGAGGATCTTGCTCTTTGGACAAAGGGCAAGAAGAAGACGGGTCGGGGAGGTCAGCAGGGTCCCAATTTTGGGGCCCCACCACATGGAGGAGAGAGCAGTAGTGGACAGAAGAGATATATGAGCAAAGTGAAGTGCTTTGTTTGTAAGAAGATGGGGCACTATGTTGGACAATGTTCCAACATGAAGAAGAAGAGGGGTGGTACCGCAGCTACAGCAGAGGAGGCATAGTTTTAGACTTTGTTTGAGAGAGTGTGCTTTTCTCATATGCTGCACTTCAGTTGAGATGGCACCCAGTATCTGTTATATTGACAACGGGGCTTCGAGCCATATGACTGGAGTGAGAGAGCATTTGATTGATCTCAGAGACACAGAGGTCATCATGGAGATCGCTCTCGAAGATGACTCCTTGGTCAGAGTTGCTGGGATTGGCATCATTACCTTTCAGAGAGACAACATGCCACCTATATCGTTCAGGGACGTTCTCTATGTCCCTGGGCTGAAGAAGAATTTGATTTCAGTTTCCACCCTCCAAGATAGAGGTCTTGAGGTGTCCTTCAGCGGAATCAAGGTCTTTGTTATCCCCCACTTTTAGGGATAACTAGGAGATCATGTCTCGAGGCCCACAGGTCCTAGACATGGAGTATCGAGAGAAGGATTGACTTTAGCATGGCCCTGGAGGGCCCACCTTTTCTTTCTTCTAGCATCTTTGTCTTGTCAGCAACAACAACATCCATCACCATCGGCTTGGTCCTATGTCAGAGATGGTTCTTGCTCCATGAGGTAATTAGTCCAGGTATCATGGTATGTGTCACTTTGATCATCAAGACCATTGAATGTATGCATCTGATTCCTTTTATTTCTAACAATTGCTTGGATCTTACACTTGCCCACTTGACCATGTTTGGGGGGATTGACAGGGTGCCCTAGCAAGCCTATGTCTGTAGGTTTTGGTTTGCCACTGGGGGGATTTCTGAAAAGCCATTGTCCGCTCCCATCATAGCACCACTGTTTCATCTTGTTTCCCACTCACTTATCCCATTCCACTTGTCTGGGCACTGGGTTGACCTATTTTCAGGTCTGCACCTTATCTCGTGGGAAGAAGGGGCTAAAGGCCCAGAAGGTAAAAGCAAGCTGGTAAAAGACAAAAGCCTAAAAATAAAATCTCAAGATGCTTCGCCCAGGGATCCCCGAGAAAGCAATAAAAGGCTTCTCAGCAAGAAACAAGAGGGACCCAAAAAAATAATAAAACAAGACCTAACCAGAGGGTAGGGGGTCTCATCACGAGCCAGCCTATTAGGTCCATGGGTACCTAGCAGTATGACATTGCCACCAGCTGGTTACGACGCCAGGGCAGTGACTCTTGGTTGCATGGCCAAGGGAAAGGGGGTCTCATCACGAGCCAACCTTCTCATTTCTGTGAAAGTACTTGTGGGTAACGCTGTCACCACTGGTCACCACGCCAGGTCAGTTTCCCCTGATTAGCTCTTGAACAAAAAAAGGAAAAGCAATAAAAGATAAAAGAATAAAAATAATAAAAGGCAAGAATGGGCTTGGAAAGAATGCATCCAGGATAGGTACAACTCGCCTTCTAACAAAGGCACCCACAGGTAACATCTCTTGCGTCCTTGGCCCTCATTGCACCTAGATGATTGGACATCACCTGACCACATCACCCACTCACATGGCTTGGATGAGGTCTCTTCCGGGAACTTTCCTTTTCCAATGGACACTAGCCCAATAGGACGCCTTGTCTTTTCCTCCAGACTTGTATTGTAGGCTTATGTAACGTCTTTGAGCTGTTAACTGATGTATTAGGGATTTTATGGACATGTTTAATAATATTGATGATGAGATGTGATTGACATTGCTATGATCCTTGTGACTGATGAGCCCATGGAGGGCGTAGCTTTTGATGTGCAGGACCATGCCCGATGAACATGTGCCATTTGGACTGGTACACATGGGGAGATGATCAGTTCGGACCTCCATGGGGCTGAAGAGCCCACCAGATGGATGTTGAGACCCATCAGGGGGCAGAGACAGGACAAAGATGGATCAGGGGCTTTGCACCGGAGAAGAAGAAGACGTTCCACCAGAGGCATCCCGACAGAGCTTGACCTAGGGGGATTGGCCCTTTTTCAGTGGAACGTTGGCCTTGGAAGGCCTAGGACGTCACCCATCATGACCATGACGTCAGCCATCATTATGGACGTCTTGGGAGGCAGACTGGGCAGTATTGGCACGTGTGGTAGGTTGGAGAAGCCTAAGGAGGGCTAACGTTTTGCTCCATGATGCTCCATTTTCCCTAGAAGGGGCTAACGTCTCCCCTAAAGGGGCTTGTTATCTCTTTTTAGCTTGATTAGGGTTTTGATTTGACAATTTAATGTAAAACAGTATGATTTTGGTATTTTGGCCTTGTCGGCCTTTTACATGACCTAAAATGTAAATTTAGGTCATGATACTGTATAAATGAAGGATTTTTACCTTCATTTTTTCATCACAACTCACTCACTCATTAGTGAGGTCTGAAATTTGCGCCCTCTCTTGGGTTATTGGCTGATTTAGTGATGCGCACTTGTTGAAGGAGGATTTTCTTGGCATA
>ML818407.1:146317-171515 GCA_009831015.1 Picea engelmannii | reverse complement strand
TTCTGAAATACAAGAGAGAGTATTTTTCTTACCCGTCATATGTTTTGAAGCACCGCTATCAATGAGCCATGTGTCCTCTCCAGGTGATACAGATCCTGAGAGAGCTGAGATCAAGACATGGTCCTTAATCATCTTCATAGGTGATTCATCTTCGGCAATGTGAACATGTTGCCTTTTGTGCTTCCTCTTGTACTCTTCTCTTCTGACTGGACAATTATTCGCCTTGTATCCCATCTTATCACAATGATAGCATTGTGTAGATTAGAGATCTCGTCCCTTGTGTTGTCCTTTTTTCTGAAAATTTATTGAATGAGATTCTTAGTTGTTGAACTTGTTTGATGGTTGTGTTTCTCTATGAGATTCCCTTTTGAAGTAGGGTTTCTTCTTTCCTCCTTTTGTATGAGTAGCTAGGGCTTGATCATCGTCCCTTACTAATAGTGCTTCACGATTGGCTACCCTTGTTTCTTCTTGGGTACATTCTTCCCATAGGCTTTCAAATTGTAGTTTCTCCTTTCTGCCACATACTGACTGGATGAAAGCATCCCAAGGTCTTGCGAGACCATTTAGGGTTGTTATTACAAATTCGTCTTCGTCGATGGTGTTTCCAATCGCTTTCAACTGTTCTTTTATTTCTGAGATTCGGAAGAAATATTCTTGAATCATTTCTCCTTTCTGCATCTTGGTATTCTTCAACTGAGTTCTTAGATTCATCTTTCGATTGATGTTCTTTCCTTCATATAGTTTGCTTAGAGCATCAAACATCTCCTTCGGGGTTTTCTTTGACGATACATACGGGATCAAGTGGTCTTTGATTGAATCCGCAATGATTCTCTGAGCCCTGATTGAGTCCTTCTGGTGCTTTGCTTTCTCTACAGCATCTTCAGGTTCCTCCACTTCTTCTTTGATAAATCTTGATAGGTCATTCTCTGCAAGGATCAGACCGATCCTATACTTCCAGGGACGAAAGTTGTCTATGCCTTCTAATTTCTCAACAAGCTTTGTGCTTGCAGACATCTTGTACTTTCGACAACAAAAATAACCAAAAATTGAAAATGCTCGAAATCAAATTTTGACCTTACCAGGAGGTGCGCTTGGCTGAGGCCAGTAGCCTGGTGTTCTCAGATCTGAGAAAATCCAAATTTTACCCCGTCAAATCTGATCTGCGGATTTCTGGACTGGTGCTTCCGGTACTTCTGGTACTTCTGGTACTGGTTTTCTGGTACTTCTGGTACTTTGGTGAAACTAGGGTTTCACTTTTTGGGAGATCCAACCACTGAAAAGGTGTGCTCTAGGTGCCAAATTGATCCTTGGGGGAGGGCGCAACTTTCTAGGAGGTTAGGGGGCTGAAAAGAGATACTTTTTCAAAACCCTAATTTGCAGGTGTTGCAGCAGTGACTTTTTTTCTCTTGCAAATAATGTTTCCTTTAGGTTGGCTATGATACCATGTTAATGTTTATGCCATTATTATAGTTCTTTGCATTTTAATAGATAAGAGCATAATAAGAACAAGATCACTGAGAAATACACATTCACAATAGACACAGCATTTATCCTGGGAAACCCTCTAGGGGAAGAAAACCCAGCAAAACTTCCTTATCATAAATAGCTTAAACAATGTTCAAGAGATAACTCAAACCAATACAGAAAGTCCTCCCCAAGATATGCGCCACTCTTCTCCTCCTCTCTCTGGTAATTGCAACTTGTCTCATAAGAGAATGAGCAAGTGAGTTGTGTGTTTGAAGTGAGACGATAGCCTCTTATTTATACAAGACTGGCACATGTGAAAGGTCACAACTGGCAGGGCCGACCTCTCACTCTTGGTGGGTAAACCCACCTTTAATTAATTCTGGGTCTTCCATAATAACTGTTGGGGCCGACTTCTTATTCTGCTCTTTGTAATTGTCGGATGACCAATCCGCAAAAGGGGATTTGGTCCTTATACAATTATCAACATGATTAATCCACAATGGGGATTAATCTAATAACAATAATAATAATAATAATGGCATGATTAATCCGCAATGGGGATTTAATCCAATAATAATAAGAATGCTCTTCGCAGTTACATTATTTCAACACTTTTTCTATGCCTTCTCTTTTCAAAGTTGGTCTTTGTTTAATTACACATTTGAGATCCTTATTTTTATACACAAAGTATTTGTATTACCTATAATTAGAAGTTTGTTTGGAGTTTTTATCTCTTTTTTTAATTGTAAGTTTAACGATGCCAAATGTATGTAATTTATCTATTATGAGAAAAATATATCAAAATATAGTTTTCTTGTGTTTTCACATATGGAAAAAATGTTAGCCCATGTTATGACTATTTTTAGGATGTATTTTGTGAAGGGATGCCACACAAGGGTATTGGCATATTGGTGTTTTTACATTGGACAAAATGTTAGCCCATGTTATAACTATTTATGGGATGTATTTTGTGAAGGGAGGCTTACAAGGGTATTGAATTATTATAGATTGAAGTTCGTTTACTTTTGGTAGCAAAGGGGTGAAGATTTTTCAGGTCCTATCAAGCTGCCAACTAGGTCTGTCTTTCATCTCAAGTTGGCTCTAAGTTTCAACTGTCTAACAATGGTTTGCTGATGTTTTAGGACAACAAACTGTTTAGTAACTTTTTCGCTGATTTGTTACGGTTACATAGGCCAAATGGGTGCTCTAGCATGTAGTTTTGTCACAAGATGTTAGTACATGCGTACCATGAGCTATATAACACACCTATAGATCTTTTAGAGCTGAAATAATG
The DNA here is from genome assembly GCA_009831015.1 of Picea engelmannii. Lineage (NCBI taxonomy): Eukaryota > Viridiplantae > Streptophyta > Pinopsida > Pinales > Pinaceae > Picea > Picea engelmannii. The sequence continues at coordinate 168,754 of ML818407.1, read as the reverse complement.
TTGTTCTAAACACTAACATACATGAAAATGAACACATGTATTTTCGGTCAACATGACCCTGGATAAAACCCTCGCGGGGAAAACCAGTTTGAGATGAATGTATATATATGGTGTGCTTCAAGCATGTAATACAACAAGGAAGATAAATACAAAGGAACTTGATACTTTGCAAGCTCCTCACAAGCTTTGCAATAGTTCCTTGGGATATGTGCCCCTAGAAGAGTGTGCCTCCTCCTTCCTTAACTTAGCTTGAAGATCCTTGCACCCTTGTCCTTTCCCTTTGCCGATTGAAGAACCCTTGCACTCAAACTTCCATTTGATTGCCCTCTCAACAACCCACAAACCGGAAACAAGAAAGCTCCACTCCAAATGCTACGCCCTCCTCCTCAAGTGCGCCCTCCTCCTAACAAATACACTCAACACAAATAACTGAGACTCCAACTTGTTTTGCGCCTTCCATGAACATGTGTGCCCTAGCTTGCTGCTCTCTCGTATGAATTCTCACTTCTCTACTCTTCACCAAACTCTCAAGGTGAACAAGTGAACAATTAGCCTCTCATTTGCCCTTTGCGCCCTCCTAAGGATGCATGAAGAAACCTAATAAATGGGTGGATGAGATCATCTCATTTCATCCTAAGTCAATGGTTGAGATAATCTCAAGTAAATCTCAACTCAAAATCTACTTTACTTAAGTTTCCATAGTTTCACTTTATGTCCCTTAATTCACCCACAAAGTGAATTAATTGTCATTTTAGGATTAAATGACCAAATTTCACTTTTGACTTAAATCTCCTAAGTCAAAGTGAAATTAGACCTAAAGTACATATTACAAGGTACAAAGTACTTCCCACGTGTGTTTAGAGGCTCACAAACACAATGGGACCACTTTCCAATGTACCCAAATCTCAACACTCCCTCTTACCGAGGAAAGTGCCCTTCACCCCCAATCTCATCCCTGTAGTGGACATGGTTGCTTACTGGAAACTACTCGGTGAGTATGGCTATACCCTGATCAATGAAAGTAGTCTGACACAGATCTGCTCAATCTGCGTGATTCATAGATGGAAGTGTCTCTCCACCTATCCAAGATCACCTAGATCTTGTTATCAAACCAAAGATCTCCACCTTGGTATCCCACTAAGGATTTCTACCTCCTGGCATCTCGCCAACGGTCACTACTCTTGGCATCTCACCAAGAGTCACTCTCTTGGCATCTCACCAAGAGTCTTCCTCTCTTGGTATCTCACCAAGAGCACCTGGATCTCGACATTCCACCAAGATCCCCAACTTGGCCTCTCACCAAGTAGCTTCCACCTGAAGTGGAAGCAAAATATGATCTGCCCGTCTCTGTAGCCAAGTGAAGCTCAAGCCTCCGTGGTGCCCTACCGCTCCTCCTCATCAATCTCTGATGCTCTGAATCCCCTGCACCAACCCTTTGTCTCGACAACTCTGAAACTGAAGTTGTCCCGGGTGGACCAGTCACCCCTAATGATGGTGTCCAAGGAAACTGAGTTTGAGCTCCCTCTGAATCACTACTATGAGTTAGTAGGTCCTCTTCAACTTTGTTTCTCCATCTGATGTTGGATGGTGTAACAATAGACAAAGTAGTCGTGAATGCACTGATCCGGATTATTTTCGGCACGAAATGAGAGTGGAGATATAATAAGGAAATGCACAGAGATATCGCGTATATCCAATAATATAATAGAAATATATCAGAGATGCAACCATAAACACAGAGATACAGTAATACACGATTTCTATTAATGAAAGAAATGTACAGAGACTGTAAAAATATAGAGTGAAAGACTCGCTGGAATGGTGACAACTTATCTCTGAGAAGAGATGTGACGGCTACTCGCATTCGTAAGAAGATGATTACAATGAGGCTCTGAAGGCCTTTTTACAATAAGCAGGAATGTCAAAAAGTCTAGACATCCAAAAACCTAACCCTAGGAGATGATGCGCCAAAAGTCATGTGGGCCCCGTTTGGGTAAGTGAGTATATCAACTTCCCGGGGTCGTAAATTTTGCATGCGATCTCCGTTTTAGGCGTGTGATTTCTCATTGGAAAGGTATCGTCGAGGAGATTCATTTTGGGGGCTCAATCATGCCTTCGGCTATCATTGAGAACCTCGATCTCGAAAAACCTTCATTTGGGCCCTCAAAATGGCCCCGGAAGTTAAAACCTGCTAAAAATAGTAAATTGCCAAAATTGTCAGAAAACAGTTTTGAGCCATTTGGAAAAGGTGGGTGGCCACCGATATCCACCTGGATCAATCCTCCCTCCTTAGGAAGCAATGGTCTCCATTGCGTTGAGTTTTTGGGGGAGAGGGAAAAGCATTTTTTAGATTTCCATCTTGGTGAGCTGCTTGTATTGTTGGAGACGTCATGTTGCTTAGTTTGTGGAAGTCTGTCATGAACCTGTTGAAGCTGAGGTTGTTCAACAAGTCGAGCTACATGAGAGGATGGTGTGCATAAGGAATATTTGTGCTTTGCTGCAACCTTGTCGACCTACTTCTGTTGGATAGAAGGTGCTGCGGGCGAGGCTGTAGTGGTTGCAGTGTCCTTATGTTCCCCTTTTGAACAGATTGTGAAGAAGCTGAATTTTGCAGTATGAGATACTATCTTGCGACACTTTTTAGGTAGAACAATAGTTGGAACTACCTCTGGTATTCTGTAGAGATGACCCCCCAAAGTAACAATGACACTACGGGGTCGAGACTCATAAATATCATGGCGTCTTCACATATATGGTTGGCCCAAGAGAACATCACAGACATCCAGTGGGGCAACATCACATAATACCTCATCCTTGAAGGGTTGGATGCCATATGACAATCGACATTGTTGGCTGACACAGAGATCTTGTCTTTGCCGAAGCCATCCGATGTTGTATGGCTGCGGGTGTGGTGTTGTCGACAATCCCAACTGTTTGACGACCTCTGCTGAGATGAGGTTTTTCTGGCTTCCGCTATCAACATTAAAATGCAACGGGGTCCCCTTCACCCACATCTGTGAATGAAAAAGGTGCTCCCCCTCTTCGGGTTATGTTGGTTCTTCTGGTTGAATTGTTGCGGTTGCGACAATAGCAGTGGGGTCTGCGTCAATGATCTGTCCTTTACCAGTATTTTCAGAATCTAATTCTGAATCAGGGTTCGGTTCCTTGTCTTTGATCTCAGCCACCAATGACTGTTTTGAACGACATTCATCAGTGTTGTGCCAGGGGCTTTTGTGGAAATTACACCATTTTCCGGTGTCCTTCTTTGTCTTCCCGTGACCCTTCTTTTTGTCTTGGATTGGTTTTCGGGAGACTGTTTGTTAGGGATGTCTTTGTCATACTTTGGTTGTTGCGGATTTACAGATCCAAAATCCCGTTTGTTCTAGTGCTTAAATTTCTGCTCGATTTTAACAACATATCGATAAGCAACATCGAGTGATGAAATGTCCAGAAAATCCATTTTAGTCTAGATGTATCTGTGTAGAGCCCCACGGTATTTCAGAACCAAATGTTGATCAGAGTCTTTGATACCCAGCTTGGTGCGCAAGGTATGGAAGGTATTGGTGAACTTTGGAACTGCTTGGCCCCTCTCTTGCCGCAGTGTGGTCCATCTCATGTACTGGTCCTCATAGTTTCCAACAGGGTAATACTGTTCCTTTACCGCATCCACAAAAAAATCCCAAGCGGGATCGGCCCCATATATTTCAGACTCCTCTGTGGAACTTTGCTCCCAATAAGTTTCCCACCAATGTTTGACATGGGGGAGAGCTTTAAGGAGTGCGAAGGTGATCTTTTCTTTATCGGAAAATTTGTGAACAAATGAATAACCTTCTAGCAGATTCAACCATTTGTCTAGGGCTTCTGCATCGATCTGTCCTTCAAATACAAGAATACCAAAATTAACTTGTACCTTGAAAGGCGAGGTGCCTCAAAAGTGGCCGCTTGATGAAGATGCGCCTGTTGCTATCAACAGGCATTGAAGGATGTGGGAAAAATTCTCCATCATTTCGTCCCTCTGTCGCATGAGAGCTTGCTCAAGCAACAGACTGATAGGATCGTCTGCTCCATCATTTTTCTTTTCTTCCACCATTGAGGGTTTCTCGGGTGTGTGAGAGCGATTTTCCTCAAGAGAGACAAGTTCGAGACCCAATTTTCTATACTCGGACCTCGTTGGGGACATGCACTGAAAAAACGATCAAGAGCAGCCTGCTCTGATACCATTGATCCGGATTATTTTCGACACGAAATGAGAGCGGAGATATAATAAGGAAATGCACAGAGATATCGCGTATATCTAATAATATAACAGAAATATATCATAGATGCAACCATAAACACAGAGATACAGTAATACATGATTTCTATTAATGAAAGAAATGTACAGAGACTGTAAAAATACAGAGTGAAAGACTCGTTGGAATGGTGGCAGCTTATCTCTAAGAAGAGATGTGACGGCTACTCACATTCGTAAGAAGATGATTACAATGAGGCTCTGAAGGCCTTTTTACAATAAGCAGGAATGCCAAAAACCCTAGACATCCAAAAACCTAACCCTAGGAGATGAAGCGCCAAAAGTCATGTGGGCCCCGTTTGGGTAAGTGAGTACATCAACTTCTCGAGGTCGTAACTTTTGCATACGATCTCCGTTTTAGGCGTGTGATAGCTCGTTGGAAAGGTAGCATCGAAGAGATTCATTTTGGGGGCTCAATCATGCATTCGACTATCATTGAGAACCTCGATCTCGAAAAACCTTCATTTGGGCCCTCAAAATGGCCCCGGAAGTTAAAACCTGCTAACAATAGTAAATTGTCAAATTTGCCAGAAAATTGTTTTGAGCCATTTAGAAAAGGTGGGTGTCCACCGATATCCACCTGGATCATGCACACTCTCTCGCAAACTGTTCATCAAACTCAAGCTCCTTTGTTGTCGTCGCTGAAACATCCTGCAAATTCTTCTTCTTCTTCTTGGGACACTGTCCTGCATAGTGACCCATCTCTCTACAAGCAAAGCATCTCACTGAGCTCATATCTCTCTTTTTCCCACTGTTTCTCTCTCCTCCCTGTGGTGGGGTCCCAAACTTGGGACCTTGCCGACCTCCTCGACCGGTCTTCTTCTTGCCCTTTCTCCAAAGAGCAAGATCCTCATCACCATGCACTATTTGTTGCTATCCAAAAGCCTCTCCTACAAGTCTAGTCTGCCCCTGAACGAAATCATCCCACATCCTCTCCCATGTGGGCATGACCTCCCTGGAAACAATGCCACGAACGAATGGACCTCATGGTTTGGTGAAGCTGTTTAAGGTTGTCCTCACCATAGAATTTGGGTCCACCACTTCTGCAACGACTCCAAGATCGTCTCTAATCTGGGTGTATCGGCCAAGGAAAGAAGTTACCGACTCATCCTAGAGCATGCGAATGCCCTTGAGTTGATCATGAAGAACTATCTTTCGGTTCTCGTTAGAGCTCTCATAAAGCTTGCATAGAGATGCCCACATCTCAAATGCCCATGCTTTCCTAGTCAAGTGGGGAATGATGTGATCCTGCACTGCATCACATATCGTCCTTTTTGCCTTGTTGTTCCTCTTCCTAAACTCTGCTAACAAGATGGGAGCAGTAGCAGGGGGAACAGGAACAACTACCTCAACTATATCCCATAGTTTGAGGTCCTCTAAGATAAAGACGATCAGGGCCTTCCAAGGCGACCAATTGCTAGCTCCAACTAGCCTATCCTCCACACGCATCTGAGATGCTCACATCATTGCCAACTGCACTCACTCTGATGCTACAACTGCAAAGGAACATTTCATCACTCCTGTCAACACAGGTGTGAAAAGAGGCAAATGAACATCGACCTCACTCCTAGCAATATAGGTGTGAAAAGAGGTCGTGAAAAATCAGCCTCACTCCTATCACGTAGGTGTGAAAAGAGACTGATGAAAATGTCCACAAATTTCTCTACAACCTCCACAAAAATCTTCCAACAAGATGCCACTAAACTCTGTCAATGGCTGTCGACAAAATCTGCCCAAAAGGTGTCTAAAACAGTCCCTCAATATGTTGTCCAAATCTCAGCGAAAATTAACCACCAAGCTCCGATACCATGAATATTTTCCAGGTCCTATCAAGCTATCGACAAGGTCTGTCTTTGACCTCAAGTTGGCTCTAAATTTCAACTGTCTAACAATGGTTTGTTGTTGTTTTAGGACAACAAAATGTTCAGTAACTTCTTCGCTGATTTGTTATAGTTACATAGGCCAAATGGTTGCTCTAGCATGTAGTTTTGTCACAAGATGTTAGCACATGCATATCATAAGCTATATAACACACCTAGAGATCTTTTAGAGCTGAAATAATGTTGTTCTAAACACTAATATACATGAAAATGAACACAGGTATTTTCGGTCAACATGACCATGGATAAACACCCCCCCGAGGAAATCCAGTTTGAGATGAATGTATATATATAGTGTGCTTCAAGCATGTAATACAACAAGGAAGATAAATACAAAGGAACTTGATACTTTGCAAGCTCCTCACAAGCTTTGCAATAGTTCCTTGGGATATGCGCCCCTAGAAGAGTGCGCCTCCTCCTTCCTTGACTTAGCTTGAAGATCCTTGCACCCTTGTCCTTTCCCTTTGCTGATTGAAGAACCCTTGCACTCAAACTGCGATTTGATTCCCCTCTCAACAACCTACAAACCATAAACAGGAAAGCTCCACTCCATATGCTACCTGCTAGCCTTGCACCCTCCTCCTCAAGTGCACCCTCCTCCTAGAAAATACACTCAACACAAATAACTGAGACTCCAACTTGCCTTGCACCCTCCATGAACATGTGCTCCCTAGCTTGCAACTCTCTCCTCTGAATGCTCACTTCTCTACTCCTCATCAAATTCTCAAGGTGAACAAGTGAACAATTAGCCTCTCATTTGCCCTTTGCGTCCTCCTTAAGGATGCATGAAGAAACCTAATAAATGGGTGGGATGAGATCGTCTCATCTCATCCTAAGTCCATGGTTGAGATCATCTCAAGTAAATTTCAACTTAAAAACCACTTTACTTAAGTTTACATAGTTTCACTTTATGTCCCTTAATTTACCCACAAAGTGAATTAATTGTCATTTTAGGCTTAAATGACCAAATTTCACTTTTGACTTAAATCTCCCAAGTCAAAGTGAAATTAGACATAAAGTACATAGTACAAGGTACAAAGTACTTCCCACATGTGTTTAGAGGCTCACAAACACAAGGGGACCACTTTCCAAGGTACCCAAATCTCAACAAGGGGAACGCAGTAGCTTCATAATTGTTTTTTTGAATACTAATAAGGAGGTAAACATGGGAAGAGATTTGTCATACATTCATAACACATTAGTTGAGATAAATTCACAACACATATTGGAGAATGTTGCAATTAGATATACATTCTATTCATATCAAAATTCTATACATTGATAACACATAAATCATCATCATATGGTTGCGACTTTAACAACATTCAATCATTCCATTACCAGACTATCAAAGACTCACTATTTACATTTTAAAATTCACATAAATAACATTTATGATACAATTCATATAAATAACACATACAATTCAATTATAGTCTCATTTATAATTGTTTGAATGACTCATTGTAGTGACTTGGTAGCAATACACTATTTGTGGTCCTTGGACTTTGATGATTATGTCATTTATCCCATCTATCATTGTAAACAACCCTTTAATGTCAATGCAAATTTATATAGATCACTAACATGCAACATGTCATGATCATCCCTCGAATGGGGTGTCAGGGAGGCAAGGCATGGTAATGTTGGCGTGGTAGTTGGATAAACAGGTGGCAACTCCATCACTTCAATGTGTTCCCGTGGAGGTAACTTGCTAGGAGGTGGGAGGGGGCCTCAAACCATTATGGTTTGGCCTTCATACTCCAATCTTGAAGTTGGCCATCCTGTCAGATAACAAGCATTAACCAATCCCATAATGATTGATAGATGTTGGGATATGGAGGTAGTGATGCAGATTTTCATTGTGAACAAGCGCAATCAAATATTGGGATGGATTTTGCCATCTCCACCAATGACAATTTTGGGAGTGGGTTCTTTGGAACCAAGGCTTATTTCTAGTTTGAATGCATTTCTCCTAGATAGCACCAGGCTTCGTCTATTTCTCTTGTATTTGTTGATCGGGTTTAGTTTACTTTGGTTTAGTATGTTGTCACTCTGGTATTAGTTTCTCCCTATCTATCTATTCATTTTTCTAGCTAGAACATACAATGGGAGTTTGGGTCTAGTGCATTAGAATTTGGCACAAAATTATGGAACGTGGACTTAGGGATTTGGTCTAAAGGTTCTATGTCTTGAGGTGATGGCTAGCAACCAACAGATGGAACAAGGGGGATCCAACCAAGGGCTACATAGAGGGAGGCATAGGACATGCAAAACCACTTAAAATACAAGCCCAAAACTCTTGAAGAATAGGTCTCAAATATTTGCAATGACAATAGCAAAAGCATATAACAATAGGTTATCTACATAGGTTAAGAGTGAAGTTGAAGAAATTAAGAATAGGGTAGAAGAGTACAAGGGTCTAACACCTAGTGACTGCTATGATTTAATCAAGCATAATAAAATATGTTTGTGAGAGAAAAATAATAATACGGAAGCAACCATACACTTAGACACACAATTACCCTGGAAAACCCCTACGGGGAAACACCAACCTAATAATAGATTTGTTATTAACCTTGACCTAAACTGTCCAAGCTGGGCCAAGTGAGCTAGCCACCGCTCACCTCCAGGCCACTTTACAATGGAGCCTTACAAGCCTTATAAAGGCTTCTTCACATGTAATTTCCAGCATACAAAACCACAATACCATGTGCCCAAAACCGTGTATTGAGACCTAAACCACTTTGACTCATTCTCAAGTCAAGATTAACCCTAACAATCCCCCTTTAAACTTGACTTGGCGATTCCACATGCAGCCCCCCTATCACCTAGGTTTGCCTCTCGACTTTACTGACTTGACTTTACTGACTTTGCCGATAAGTTACAAGAGATATGCATACTCTATGAGGACTTCCAACCATATGCCCTTTTACATGCAAACAATTTCTACTCCATTAATTTTTTTTAAGTCTCATGATGACTACAACATCACCATCCGTTGCTTCATACTCCCGCTTTTCCATGCTTGTCTTCTTGCTCGTCATCCGCCATTTTGTCAATGCCTGTTTGCAATGCAACGCGTGACACCTGACAGAAGGAAATATCCTTTCCCACAACTCTCACAAGCCTCCTCTCACGCGCGCAAAGTTCTTCGTCCTTTTCGCTCCCTAGCACCACCTCTCGTCTAGAGAGAAAATTTCCGATTGCATGAGATCGGGTCGCATTTGGCCACCACAACCAGCCCCCATGGGATTGCACTCTGCATACTTGGGCTCATCCAGCTCAATCTCCATCCTGTAGTCCAAGACTTTAAACACAAACCGGATGGCGTGACCTCTCTTCACTATGTCAGGTGTTAGGGTCGCGGAATGTGAATTTTGTTGCAGACCAGCTGAACCCGCCAACTTCGTACGCAGGAAAAATGGTTGAAACCCCCGTTGAGGATCGCGTCCAGGAACTCATACTTCATGTCCTTCGTTTCCCAACTACCAAGGTCGAGGCCCGCTCCAGGGCTCGAACCATAAACCCATGCCCGCGTCCACGCTCCCTGCATGTCGTTGCCCACATGAATTCGTTTCTCTAGCACATGAACCTTGAGATCACGCGGTAGAATGTCAAACCCTTGAAGTGCAAGGGCTTGCTGGAGTGACCGGTGCCTCTGTTGCCAATGCACAACGTGCGAAAGTTCTCGGCCATCTTCGACACCATGTCGGCATAGAGCTCCATCGGGATCCATCTTATTCTCGGCCAGATCCGATCACAATCTACTCCTCGTTCTGAATTTGGTGTGCGACAACTTACACTAGTGATTGTTGCTTCTACGAATCACAACTACTTGTGCTCTTCACGCCAACGGATCTAGGGTTTCACCATCTTTTACCTTGTGGCACACATTACAACACCACTGCAGCTGGCTTTGGCCTTTGCCTATGCGTTCGCCTACTTGGCCTTCATTGTTTCCATCGCCATTATCTTGGCTTTGGCCTTTGCCTATGCGTTCGCGTACTTGGCCTTCATTGTTTCCATCGCCATTATCCAGAATGCAGATCTCAACACTCTCCAATGGAGGCCTACCTCGTCCCATACCAAATGGAACATTTTAGAAATATGCCATAGCCTCAACTCTGATACCAATTGTTAGGATTTAACCTAGCATAATAAAATATGACCAATTGTTAGGATTTAACTAAGCATAATAAAATATGTTTGTGAGAGAAAAATAATAATACACAAGCGACCATACACTTAGACACACAATTATCTTGGAAAACTCCTATGGGAGAAACCAACTTAATAATAGATTTAAGCCGGCCAAGCCTGGCCAAGTGAGCTAGCCACCGCTCACCTCCAGGCCACTTTACAATGGAGCCTTACAAGCCTTATAAAGGTTTCTTCACATGCATTCTCCGACATACAAAACCACGGGCCATGAGACCTAAACCACTTTGACTCATTCCCGAAGGTTAACCCTAACAATGACAAGGTACTAGTAGATATGTTTCCTTGGGTACCTAATGCAAGCTTTTCACAATGCAGAGACAATGAATTCCTAAAGATAGTGGACTTGTATTGGCATATGAAGATTTTCATTGCTATGACTATAGAAGTAGAGGCAACCAACATACCAAAATCCTTAACAAAGCTAGATCAACTTGACCAAAAGTATGAAAATTTGATCAATGCAATCTAGGGGTCACCAATGGGTTGTGAGGAGCATGAAGAGGAGGGAACACTTGTAATGACAAAGGAAGAGAATCAAAGAAGAGAAATGGTGGGTGTAGAGTAAATAAAGGTAGCTTCCAAGACCAAGAGGGGAGGGGAAGGCTCCACCCACCTCCATCATTATTGACTCCACCTCTCATTTTTAGGAGTAGCCTCTGTCATTCTAGGTTTTTTTTGAATTATTTTTTATAGTAAATGATATTATAAACTCCAAGTTGGTTTGGTCTAGAACCAAGAAGATACATTTCCTTTTTTAATTTATTAGTTCTCTATTATATGCCTAGACGGGAATAAGTTGAACTCATAATAGTTCCACTATTTTTTTTCGGACCAAGGTTTAGATTCCTATGAAAGTAATCCACAATCTAGATTGATTGTGTTATTTTATGTATGATATTAATAGCTTGAGTAGACAAATTACAAAAAGAAAGGCATGTCATGATCACAAAGAAAACATGTATCTCTTTCCCGTCGTATACAAACCATGGTGCAAGAGAAACATCATTAACTAATGCATCATGATCAAGAGAAACTACAAATCCTTGTTATAGTCTTGTTCATGCATGTAAATGGTAATTCCAGAGCCATTTGTTGGTACTCAAAAGTGTAGTTTCTTTCTTTTTAAGTCCAATAATGTACATTGCCAAAAGCTTCATGACTCACAAAGGTTTTAGTGTGGTTGTTTATCTCATTTATAATATGATGATCACTATGAAGGATAATGCGATATCTATAAACGAGGTAGACCCATTTTACAAATTTGTCTTTAGAGAGGATATGTCCTCATTAATTAGCGCATAGTAGCCTCTAAGGTAAAAATTGATTTGTAGGAACAATAAGGCCTTTGGGCCACTCATTTTCATCATATACTGATAGAGGACTAAACAAGTACATGCAAGGCTTCCAATACCCTTCATTGAGAATTATGAATCTAGAGTTGTCACTAATTTAGTGTTTGTAATCAAATGATCAACATAGAACTACATTGGTTAAGGTGCCAAGTGTCAAGAACAAGCATTGAAAACACTCTCACAAGGTTCCAAGCATCAAAATCACCCATGGATTTATGCTACGGAATTGCACGCAGACACACAGGCGGGCACTACCTAAATTCTAGCAGAAAACGAATTGTGCAGAGTTATTTTACTAGTTTTGAGTCAATAACTTGAAACTTGGATTATGAACAATTAAGAAGGTATTTTTTAAAACTGGAGGAGGTTTTTGTTCATAACATTCCAAATAACAAAAACCTCTCTCAGTTTTTCAAAATGTGGTATGGTTTGTGAGATATTATACATAGAAATGATGCTACCAACTGTTTTACAACGACACTACCTAATTTCCTGTAGCGGTCACGGTTTTGATATTCGCCTTGTTGGGAGGTTGCCGCCTGTCAAGGAGGATTCGAATGGATTCCCAAGGATCATTTAGATGTCAAGGGACACTTGCACCTAAGATTTATCTCCATCAAAGGCCTCATGCATGAGGTGGAAACAATTTATTAATGATTTCCAACAAATTCCTGAAAATTAGCAGTTTGTTGGATTTTTGCTTCTTTGATTGTTGCCACCTATCTCGAAGGCTTAGAATCCAATGGAGGAGATGGGATTCGTCCTCCTAATGTTATTTGGATGTTATTTTCTATTTAAGGAAGAAGATCTCTTGAGGAGAGGGGGTTGGATTCATGATCCAAGAGAGGCGAGAGCTAGGGGAACAATTTATTTGCTCAATTGTAAGCCTGAGGGCCTGTTGTAATTAACATTTCTGCCATTAGAGATTCATGAGATTTTATTATCAGACTTTGTGTTCTTTGTTATCATTTTTATGTTGTCATCTTGCTTGAGTAATATTTACATATTTTGAATATCAAAAGCTACCTTTGGTTAATGAATTCATGAGCTGCAAAGGATTTGTGGTGATTGCTTGTTAATCACAGATTATTGTTCAAACACCATTTAATCTATATTACATAAATGATCTTTGTTATGTGGATATTCTTCTTTTTGTTCACCTTCTATTCTTCTATCCATCTTTACATAAGCCTTTTGTCTGGTAGACATCTTGATTGCCTTTGATATGTAGGATGTTATGACTCCATGCCCAATGGAATGTATTTGTAGCAGTCTAATGCCCTCCTTTTTACTCTTCTTTTGTTGATCCACCTATTCAAACTATTTTAATCCATTTATATTTCGATGTTGCCAAGATTACTCTCATTTTCAGTCTGGGAATGACTCTTGGAGTGATAACATAATTGGCGCCGTTGCCGGGGACGGATTTGAGCAGATTGAAAAGCTCCCTGGGAAGAACGACATTGCACAACTCCAACTTTAGATGGTGACTGAAGTTGGACACCTTCAAGACTGCACATTCACCATGGCGACTCCATTGTTCAGAATCTGTTGCTGACTCCACTGGAATGAGACCAATTAAATGGCTATGAAGGCTATCTTGGCTAGGAGGTTTGCCGTGTTAAAATAATGTAACTACAAAGTGTATTCTTATTATTATTTGATATATTATTCATTGGATCAATCCCCATTGTGGATTGATCATGTCAGCTATTGTATAAGGACCAAATCCCCTTTTGTGGATTGGTCATAATGTAATTGTAAAAGGCAAAAGAAGAAGTCGGCCACAAAATATATCAAGAGGCCCCGAAATATAGTAAAGGTGGTTATAACCACCCAGTTTGAGAAGTTGGCCCTGCCAGTGAAGAGACACTTCACACGTGCCAGATTTGTATAAATAAGGAGGCTAGCGCCTCACTTAGACACACACCTCACTTGCTCATTGAGAGACAAGTTGCAGAACTGCAGTTGAAGAAGGAGAGAGAGTGGCACATCTTTTGGGAGAGGATCTTCTGCATTAGTTTAAGTTATCTCTTGGCATTGTATTAGATATCTATAACAAGGAAGTTTTGTTGGGTTTTCTTCCCTAGAGGGTTTCCCAGGATAAATGCTATGTCTCTTGTGATTGTGTATTTCTTAGTGATCTTGCATTATGCTATTGTTATCTATTGAAATGAAAATAACTATAATAATGGCTTAAACATTAACATGGTATCAGAGCCAAGCTGAGGAGAGCATCTTTCACAAGAGTGAAAAACGTCACTGTTGTCGTACATGCAAATTAGGGTTTTCTAATGGTGAAGCTTTTCAACCCTAAAACCATCTAGAAAAGTGTGCCCTCCCCCAATGATTACTTTGGCACTCTTAGTGCACCTTTTCAGTGGTTGGATCTCCCAGAAAGTGAAACCCTAGTTTCAAAAAGTACTAGAAAACCAGTGTACCAGAAGTACTAGAAGTACCAGAGTACCAGAGGTACTAGAAAACCAGAAGCACTAGTCCAAAAATCTGCAGATCAAGTTTGGAGAAGCAAAATTTGGATTTTCTCAAATCCAAACACACAAGGCTACTCGCCTCAACCAAGCGCACCTCTTGGTAAGTTCAGAATTTGATTTTGAGTACTTTCAATTTTTGATCATTTTCCTGGCTCCAGGTAAAAGATGTCTGCAAGCACTAAGCTTGTTGACAAGCTGGAAGGTGTGGAAAACTTCTGTGCCTGGAAGTATAGGATTGGACTCGTTCTTGAAGAGAATGACCTAGCAAAATTCGTTAAAGGAGAAATTCCGGAACCCGACGATGCTGCAAAAAAAAGCCAAGCATCAAAAGGACACAATCAGGGCCAAAAGAATCATTGCATATTCAATCAAAGACCACTTGATTCCTTATGTGTCATCTAAGAAGACTCCAAAATAAATGTTTGATGCCTTGACCAGACTATATGAAGGAAAGAACATAAACCAGAAGATGACTCTAAGAACTCAACTGAAGAATACAAGGATGCAGAAAGGAGAAACGATTCATGAATATTTCTCCATAATATCTCGATTCAAAGAACAACTAGAAGCAATTGGAGATACTATAGATGAAGACGAACTTGTGATGACAACGCTAAATGGTCTCACAAGACCTTGGGATGCATTCATCCAAACGATTTGTGTCAGAACATAGAAACTATTGTTTGATGGTCTATGGGAAGAATGCATCCAAGAAGAAACAAGAGTAGGTAACCGTGAAGTGTTACTAGCAAGAGATGATGATCAAGCCCTAGCTACTCACACCAAAGAGGAAGGAAGAAACCCTACTTCCAAAAGGAGACTCATAAAGAGCCTCAATCGCCAAACAAATTCAATAATAAAGAATATCATCCAAGGAGATTTCAGAAGAAAGGACAACGAAGGGAAAGAGATTACTCATTTGTACAATGCTATCATTGTGACAAGATGGGACACATTACAAAATTTTGTCCAGCCAGACGATAAGAATACAAGAGAAAACATAAGAGGCACTATGCCCATGTAGTCGAAGATGAAGAGCCACCTGCAAAGATGATAAGAGAGCAGATCAAAGACCATGTCTTAATTTCGGCCCTCTCAAGATCTGTAACACCTGGAGAGGACACTTGGATCATTGATAGTGGTGCATCCATGCACATGACATGACAAAGAAACATTCTCTCTTGTATCTCAGAAAAGAAGTTTTCTGAGAAAGTGACACTTGGAGATGATTACCAATATCCCATCAAGGGAGTGGGAGAATCAAACCACAAACTGAATTAAGGGAATTCACTAAAAATGAAGGACATACTATATGTACCAGGTTTGACAAAGAACCTACTCTCCATTTCAGATTTAGAAAAGAAAGGCTTCAGAGTTTCCTTTACAGATGGAGAAGTTCTTATGTGGGCTAAAGGGGAAACCTTAAATGAAGCAATCATCATTGGAAGTGAAGAAAATGGCTTCTATAAATTAAAGGGTCACTCAGAGGTTGCCATGACCCATGCCATTGAAAACTCATGTGAACTTTGGCATAAAAGATTAGCTCACATCAACTACAAGGCGCTACCATACATATGCAAAGCGGTCACAGGTTTACCAAAACTCAAGGGTGACCATGAAGGCGTATGCAATGGATGTGCACAAGGGAAGAACATCAAGAACCCTTTTCCGAAGAGAGACAACAAAGTAGAAGGAGTCCTAGAGCTCATTCATTTAGATGTATGTGGCTCAATTCCATTGTCCTCCATTAGTGGGTATGTATATTATGTATCATTTATTGATGATTATTCTTGTAAGACCTGGATATATTTTTTGAAATCTAAAGATGAAGTGTTTGGCAAGTTCAAGGAATTCAAAGCCTTGATAGAGAATTTGTCTGAAAGAAAGATCAAGATACCCAGGTCAAATAATGGAGGAGAATATACCTCAAAAGAGTTTGTGAACTTCTGCAAAGATGTTGGGATCAAGAGGGAACTCACTACTCCTTATAATCCCCAACAAAACGATGTAGCTGAACGAAAGAACAGAATGATAATGGAAGATGTGAAGACTATGATCCATGATCAAGATCTTCCTATGTGCTTATGGGCAGAAGCAACAATGACAGTTGTATATGTGCATAACCGATTGTTCCATAGTGCACTTGGGCTCAAGACCCCGGAAGAGATGTTCACCGGAAAGAAGCCAGAGGTAAGCCATCTCAAAATATTTTGCTGCCCAATATTTATTCATATACCGAAAGAGAAGAGAAACAAGCTGGAACCTTCAGGAAAGAAGAGAATATTTGTGGAATACTGTGAGGTCTCCAAGGCCTTCAGAATCTATATACCAGGTCACCATCACATTGAGATCAACAGGGATGTGACATTTGATGAAGATGCAGCGCTCAAGGAATCAAGAAGATGCCAGCTTGAAGAAGTATATGAAGAGGAACCCGTAATCCCCAGAACTGCTGTGATGGAGGTTTTGTAATATCCCTGATTCCGCTGATCAAGATATTTGCTACTGATCTATTATTCTGTCTTGCAGATCTGATACACTGGGGGTTTCTGGATGCATTTCAGTTGTATGTTTGAGATCTTGATAGTTATTGCAGGTGCATGTGGGTTATTGCATGTGCATGCTGCATATTTATGGTTTAAACAACATATAAAGGGTGCATGCAGAAGTAAAGAACATCAATTGCCCAATATCATGTATTATACGGTTCAAGCAAGGAAATACAATAGCCTACTGGAAATATAGAATATAAACGTCAGCCAGATCTCATGGATCAGTACTGGAATACAATCAAATAACATAAAAATACTCGTGATTCGAAGCCGATAGCAGATTTGATGCATGCACGGATAGATCAGCGAAAATATGCGATTCCAACAAAGTACGGTAACCGCTACCAGCTGGAAAACTCGTCTGAAAGTTCAGACCGTCGGAATACGCTGGAAACTGCTCCAAAAGAAGCGCCCTATCCTCTACACTGAAATGGGTGAGTGTCAGATCTCGAATCTGGTCTCTAAGGCACTAGATCTAGACCCCTGGGGGTTTGCACACCTCCTGGAGCACTGGATGCACCCCAAAGGATTCCACCAACGGAATCTGCTGCTATATGGCTCAAAACAATCGTCTCGCCAAATAAGGAAATGGATCGGAAGGATTTGTCCGGATTTGCTCTGAAATTTCGCATGCAACACCAAATGTCTGTCCAGAAGAGCTGCGCCCTAAATGGTTGAATGAGTCGATCTGGAAGATTCCACCGTCAGAATTTGACGATAGATGGCTCAATACAAGTGCCCTGGCTGGATCTCAAATGGGTTGGAAGGAAACTGCAATTTGGATATGGATCTCATGCAGCTCTCCAAACCCTCAAATTGACTTGCGCCCTCACTGGCTGAGTGGCACACTCTACAATGGATACTCCTGAAAAGTACGGTGAAATACCTGGATGGTATCTCCGATGGGCTAGGGTGTGTCTCTCAACACCGAAACCGATCAATGGTGGTGGTTTCCTCCAGAAATCCACAAAACACTAAGGTCGACTCTCCTCCTCCTCTGGGAACTCTCAACATCAAATCATAACAATGCATAATGAACTAGGTTGCTTTACCCTTCCTTTATAGATTCCCGAAACCCTAATTTGTTGTTGACATTTTCCCTCCAAGTGACTTTTACTTTATTTTATTATTCCTTGATTAAATCACTTAATTAATTAATTAATTAACCATTTTACCTCTAAAAAGTGATTTATCCATCCTGATGGTTTCTCCGGTCACTGAAAGTCACTTCTCATCATCTTATCCTATAGTGTTTTTCCTCCCGATTCCGATGAGCTATTACACTAAGAGGTTTCTCCAAGTAATATGCCCATTATGACCTTCTTAGTGATTTTAATTAAGATATGACCCATAATAACTCAAAATTACGAAAAATCGTTGGAATGCAATGAAACCAAAGCCCAGCTATGCGGAATGGATCTTGATGATGATCGATGCAAATCGACCCAAATAAACCCCTTCAATATCTCCCGTACTCTCTGTCACCCCTATCTGGCTACTCGGGTAGGCATAACACTCTGAAATGTTGTAATGTTATAATGTCCCAAAATGGGGACGTTACAGGTTCCCAGAGCCGCAAAACCAGTGAGGGAAGTCGTAACTTCCCCTGATGAGGAAATTCTAGAAGACCATGATATATCAGAAGTTCAAGAACCTCCTCAGATGATGATCCTCCATAAAAGGAATCCAGCTTGGGCTAGAGAGCTTATTTAAGATGGAGAGAAGTATGGTGTTTCTGAAGGAACTATGAGATAGGTGAAAAGACCAAAGCCATTCTCTAGTTATACAGATTTGATGTGTGATCTTCTAGAGGAAGAGCCTACCTACTTTGAAGAAGCCATTCAGAGGAAAGAATGGGCAGATACTATGACAGAGGAATACCAATCCATATTAAAGAACGAAGTATGGGAAATAGTTCCCAGACCGAAGAGTAAAGATGTGGTATCCTCCAAATGGCTCTTCAAAATAAAACACGTTGCTGATGGAAGTATTGAGAAGTATAAAGCAATATTTGTCGCTCGTGGCTTTTCTCAGAAAGGAGGCATTGACTATGAAGAGACATTCGCTCCTGTAGCTAGATACACTTCGATCAGAACCATCATAGCTCTTGCAGCGAAGATGAAGTGGAAGCTGCACCAAATGGACGTAAAGACAACTTTCCTAAATGGTGTCATCGAAGAGGAAGTGTATATAGAGAAACCTTAAGGATTTGAAGTTGAAGACAGGTAGTCTAATGTCTGCAGATTGAAGAAATCCTTATACGGATTAAAGCAAGCTCCTAGAGCTTGGTATGGCCGGATATACAGTTTCCTTACGAGCTTGGGCTTTACCAAGAGTAAAGCAGATTCTAACCTCTACTTCAAGGTTATGAACGATGAACCAATAATATTACTGCTATATGTGGATGACTTATTCTTAACTGGAGAAGAAAATCTCATCACCGAATGTAAGAAGAGACTCGCCTCATAATTTGAGATGAAAGACCTTGGCCTAATGCATTATTTCTTAGGTCTTGAGGTATGACAGAGTCCATAGAGGATCTTCCTTAACCAAGGGAAGTATGTAGTCGAAATCCTGAAGAGATTCGACATGTTGGAATGCAATTCCATGAATACACCCATGGAAGCGAAGCTGAAGCTATTGGTCGAAACTTCGTCAGAATTGATTGATGCTACACTGCACAGATAGATTATTGGATCGCTGATGTACCTGACGAACACCAGACCAGACATTTGTTTTTCCGTGAACACCTTGAGTAAGTTTCTGGTAGAACCCAGACATGTTCACCTAATGGTTGCAAAACATGTGATGAGGTACCTTAAGGGTACAATAGATTGTGGTCTTAGCTATGATGGAGATCATGATTTCACATTTAGTGGATACACTGATGCAGATTGGGCAGGAAGTGTTTCTGACAGGAAAAACACTTCAGGATGCTGTTTCAGTTTGGGATCAGCCATGATCTTGTGGCAGAGTAGGAAGCAATCCAACATTGCTCTCAGCACAGCGGAAGATTATACATTGTTGCATGTTCTGCCAACTGTGAAGCTATATGGCTTCGAAAGTTGTTGACCGGTCTATTTGACCTAGAGATGGAAGTAACCACGATCCTATGTGACAACTAGAGCTGCATAAAGATGACATAGAATCCTGTATTCCACGACAGGTCGAAGCACATAGAGATCCGATATCATTACATCCATGACATGGTGTAGAGAGGAGCCTTAAAACTCTAGTACATTAGCACGTATGAACAAGTTGTTGATGTGTTGACCAAGCCTCTATCTCGTGTAAAGTTTGAGCACTTTCGAGATAAGCTTGGTATAGTATGAAAGGACCTTCCTCGAAAGGGGGAGTAGTTGCTGTGATGAGACATCTCTCGCTTCCAGCCTCATTGCTGTGATGTAAAGCAAGATGATGTGATGAGACATCTCTCGCTTCCAGCCTCATTGCTGTGATGTAAAGCAAGATGATGTGATGAGACTAGAACTGTGCTATCGGCTTGACAGTTGTGACGTAAAGCCAGTCTAGTATCTTGCTTCTAGCTTGATCGTTGTGACGTAAAGTAGGAAAAATATCTTGCTTCTAGCTTAAGTGTTGTGATGCAAAGCAAGACGATGTGATGAGACTAGTATCGTGCTTCCGTCTTGATATCTGTGACGTAAAGCCAATCTAGTATCTTGCTTCTAGCTTAAGTGTTGTGATGTAAAGAAAGACGATGTGATGAGACTAATACTGTGCTTCTGACTTGACAACTGTGATGTAAAGCCAATCTAGTATCTTGCTTCCAACTTAAGTGCTGTGACGTAAAACAAGACGATGTGATGAGACTAGTACTATGCTTTCGGCTTGAGAAGTTGTGATGTAAATCCAGTCTAGTATCTTGCTTCCAGCTTAAGTGCTGTGACGTAAAGCAAGACATTGAGATGAGACTAGTACTGTGCTTCTAGCTTGAGAAGTTGTGACGTAAAGACAGTATAGTATCTTGTTTCCAGCTTGATTGCTTTGACGTAAAGCAAGACGAGTACTAAGCTTCTAGCTTGACAGTTGTGACGTAAAGCTAGTCCTGTATTATAATGAGCCAACCTCGTGTTGTGATGATGATGATGTATCGGTTTTATATTAATACATATTGATACAGATGATGATTGCATTCCTTTGAGAATGACGATGCTGCCGATGAAGAAAAATTTCGATGATTTATAGATACGCCAGTCAGTGTTCCAAGATGATATTGATGATGCTGTCCTCTCACCCACTTGATGTTGTTGATGATGTTGTCCTCTCTCTCTTGCATGATGCTATAGAAGAATACCCTTCTTGTTAAGGGGGAGTGTTAAAATAATGTATCTGCAAAGTGTATTCTTATTATTATTTGATATAGTATTCATTGGATCAATCCCCATTGTGGATTGATCATGTCGACTATGATATAAGGACCAAATCCTCGTTTGTGGATTGGTCATAATGTAATTGTAAAAGGCAAAAGAAGAAGTCGGTCCCAGAATATATCAAGAGGCCCCGAAATATAATAAAGGTGGTTATAACCATCCAGTTTGAGAAGTCGGCCCTGCCATTGAAGAGACACTTCACACGTGCCGGATTTGTATAAATAAGGAGGCTAGCGCCTCACTTAGACACACACCTCACTTGCTCATTGAGAGACAAGTTTCAGAACTGCAATTGAAAAAGAAGGAGAGAGAGTGGTGCATCTTTTGGGAGAGGATATTTTGCATTAGTTTAAGTTATCTCTTGGCATTGTACTGGCTATCTATAATAAGGAAGTTTTGTTGGGTTTTCTTCCCCTAGAGGTTTTCCCAGGATAAATGTTGTGTCTCTTGTGATTGTGTATTTCTCAGTGATCTTGCATTATGCTATTGTTATCTATTGAAATGAAAAGAACTATAATAATGGCTTAAACATTAACATGCCCCACTCAATTTCTCAGCCATAGATAATTATCCACATTCTGTGCCTCTTATTGATGAATGGAAAGATCTGTTGCCTAGATTTTATGAAGGTAAGGATGACAACCCTATTGAGAATGTTCATGAATTTCATGCTTTGATGCAACAACTTGACATCCATCGTGAAGATATATTGATGAAAATGTTCATGTATTCATTGGATGTGGATGCACGTAAATGGTATTTCTTGTTACCCCCTTCCATCACTTCATCCTTGAAGGATTTCCACAGAGTATTCAATGAACACTGCAAAAGGTTTTATCCCTCTAAAAGTATTTGTCATAACTGTTGTGAGGGATATGTAGAATGTGCTCAAGATCTGTTAGATTACTCTGCCGAATATAAAGATGAAAACGATTTTATTCACTCTCCAAATGAAAGCATAAAGAATACTCTTGTATTCGGAGAGGACAAAATTCATAACTTTGTCTCTGTTGAAATAATGTAACTGTGAAGAGAATTCTTATTATTATTTTGTTATTGGATTAATCATGTCATTATTATTATTGGATTAAATCCCCATTGAAGATTAATCATATTATTATTATTATTATTGTTATTGGATTAATCCCCATTGAGGATTAATCATGTCGGTAATTGTATAAGGACCAAATCCCCTTTTGCGGATTGGTCATCGGACAATTACAAAGTGCAGAATAAGAAGTCGGCCCCAGCAGTT